>OX578133.1:166121214-166398706 GCA_951213105.1 Amaurobius ferox
TAAGATTTTGGTTAATCCTTATTTACTTTGGAGAATGTTGGTAATTTTCCTGTACAATGGTATTAGTATAGTCAGTCTGAAAAACTGATACATTGAAATTTTTCATGCATTAAAAACGCATTAAACTAGAATATATATTACATATAATATATAAATGTACTGATATAATAATTGTCTAAAGTGTTTTTGTCTGTCATAACCCTCTAGAAACTTGACAAAACCATTTCCATATCCTTCAGAAGCCCCGGTGATCTCGCAGGCTGAATTTTAGTACATTTATAGCATCAACAACGAGGCAGAACCTAACGGAACCAGATTTAAAATCCCCCCCCCCCCTGCAATGTGCAAAAGAGGAAGGGGGATTTTCAAATCCTTCAGAAATCTCTCACTGACCTAGCAGGCTGAATCTTTACACACTTATAGAATTACTTCTCGGCCGTCCAAACGGTTACCTCACACCTTTCTGGTAGGTCGAACGGTCTAGGTCTCAACACTTATAGAATTGACAATGGAATAGAACCTAACGGAACAGGAATTTTGATTTCCCGGGAGCATGTAAAATAGGGGTGGGGTGGGTGAAAGATATTTTCAAACCCTCCAGAAGCCCTCGTTGACCTAGAAAAATGAATCTTTGCACACTTATAGTATCGATGGCGGGACATAATTTAATGGAGCAGGATTTTCGATTTCTGCACAAGTGGCAGACAAAATGAGGAGGAGAGAACAAAAAATATTTTCACACCCTCTAGATGCATCCGGTGACCTAGCAGGCTGATTTCTTTTGCACACTTATAATATCGACCACAACCTAATAGAGCCAACAGAACCTAATAGAGCCAAATGCCGATTGAATTGACTCTTTTCGATGCTAAGCGCCATGCATTGTTTAGCAAAATAAAATTTGTAACCTCATCTCTTAAAAGTGTTAGATTCACTGTCTTTAACAGGGGCACTCCTAAAAAGTACTAGTATGGTACTTAATATACGTATTAGTGTGGTACTTATTAATAAAACACTTGCATGGTACTTATTAATAAATTACTTGTGTGGCACTTCATACTACTATGGTACTTAATATACGTAATAGTATGGTACTTATTAATAAAATACTTATATGGTACTTATTAATAAATTACTTCTGTGGTACGTTATGCTAATATGGTACTTAAAACTATTAGTATAGCACTTAATATGCGTAAAAGTTTGGTACTTATTAATAAAATACTTGTATGGTACTTTATACTACTATGGTATTTAATAATAAAAATACTAATATGGCACTTAATACCAATATGGTACTTAATAATAAAATACTAGTATGCCACTTAATACTAGTATGGTATAAATATAATAGAATGTATGAGAAAACCCAGTGGACACTTCAATTCTAGATATTTAAAAAAAAATACCTGGGGTCTACAGACGAAGTTGTTTTGAAATTTTTGCTCACTTTATGTTTAATACCGTACATGAAACGCAGTAGAACAGAATTTCCGTATATAAAGAGGAACGGAATAAAAGAAGATTCTTCAGGGAATAGAAAACTTATGGAAAAAAAATAAATCGGAGAGACGGCTGTTTTGAGAGAGGTTTTATTTCTCCAGCTGACTCGATGGTTGATTTCCATACATCCAGTCTACCATTTACACTTTACGTCTTTTTTTTTTCAGAAAGATTATTTTCGGTTCCTCGTGTTTAAAGTATGGAATCATACTTTTTATCTGAGTAAGTTTGGATGAGTTGCATGTGCTGTACGAAACATTGTACATGTGTTTTATTAACAAGCTTGATACTGCTCTACAAAACTGCCTGTTATTAAGTTTGTTGTTGCAACAATTTATTAACAGACTTTCTCCCAGTTGCACTACTTTGGCATAACAAGGAATCCCTCGAATTGTCTTACATTATTTACCTTCTTAACAAATCAGGGAGCGATTTCAAAAATTTAGCAGAAATAACTAGGAATGCTATACTGCTAAAAGCAATTCATTCTGACATAATTGCACTCCAAGATTATAGAAATTAATATAATTGAAAATCGAATGGATACTTTATTATTTTGATCATTTGAATTAAGTGATATTTTACCTAACATACTACATACTTTATATTTCAGTTACGAAATAAGTCAGATTCTGCAATCTTTCACGTTTTATATTAACTATTTAAATATAAGATCCCAAAGTCTAATTCAACATGCAACAACGATTAAATGGTTTTAATGAAATATTTATAAAATTATCATTTAAATGTTCTCATTAAATAAAAAACCCCATTTAACTGGCTTTATCTAGTGCATCTTATCTTCATGTCTGATGTGACACAACCTGCTCATTAAATGTCTCCACATCTATTCGGGATTCTAATCACCACTTAACATATCATTACAAGGAAATGGACACGTCACGGGACCTGCCGAAGTTAGCGCTATTAACACTTGCCCTAGAACTCAAATGTCCCTCAGTAGCTTATTTGAATAAAGCCGAAGGGTTTATCGAGAGCTTTAGGGCTTTAAGCAGTACAGCCTCCAGTAAGGCACGGACATCAATCATAGTAACTTGTGGAAGAATTAATATCAGGTAATTAGTCAAGAAGTTTATGCAAAATATTAGTATTTTAAGTACAGAACGTGACTTTACGCACAATCATAACAATACTACGCAATATAAAAGGCTGCGCAATTAAGTTTTAGAGTAAACAGGCGTAAGTTTCGGAAATCACTGGATTTCCTTCTGCAGTGTGAACAATCCTGAATCTGAACTCCCAAATGAGAACTAGACCATGACACACTTACACACAGATTAACTAACATAGAAAAATGGTAAAATTGCATGACTGAATATTGTAGCGCCACCTAGTAGGAGGAAGGAGAAGTGAAATAAGAAAGAGTAGGGAAATGCTGAGAATATGATCTTGAAAAGCAAACAAGAAAATATAAGTAAAATGCAGAGTATATAAATTTAAATTTGGAAAGAGTGAGACGGAGAATCAAATAATTGACGTGGTCATGTCATGTTTCGAGAAATAGGGTGATATTGAGAAATCATTAACTAGATTACTGGAATTTTTAATAATATGAAACAGTTTTAAAGAAATCCAAATTAAAAACTGAAAAACACTTTTGAATAATGGAGGCAGAAGAAAATTCAAGCCATCCTGCACTGATTAGCGGTTGAAGATTTATTAATTTCTTGGCTTTTGACCTAATTTTGATGGTCTTTTAGGCGCGTTTCATTTAAACGATATACGATAGTCCATATGACCAATTATTGAACTTTTCAATAGATCCTTAAGGGAAAAAAAGTATATTTTATTGCTAGGGGAGAAAACCACTTTGAAATCAATCGTATTGAGCATTCTAGAAATTTCTGGAGCTACGGAAATTTCTGGACACGCCTCCTATAGACGGGTTCTGCAAGTATGAACTTCGCCGTTACAGTCTCGTGCAGCCTGAGCTAAAGAAATTTGATAGCGACTTCGTGTAAGTGTTGGTCCTCATAGAGTTTGCAAAATTGTGGCACATTGCAAGTTTTCTTTCTGCCATTGCAGGTATTGGCTATTCTATGCCGATGGAATTATTCTATGCATCTCTTCTATTCTATGCATAAAAAACGGCGAAATCGGTTCATGGATTCTGTGATGTGCAATCGGAGCGTAATCCTAATTATTAACACTTTCTCAAGAACTCAAATATCCCCTCTTAGCTAATTGGAATAAAGCCAGAAAGTTCATCGAAAGCTGCAGGTAATGCAATGAGTAGTGAGACATGAGATATCGGTCATAATAACATAGAAATGCCAATGTCAGGTTATACTAACATGGAAATGCCAATGCCAGGTCATAACACTCATTTTACATAAAATATTATGTTATTTAATTATTGAAAAATACATTTATGTAAATTAACAGGAATTTAATAAATCATCAGATGCTCAATATTGCTTTAATCTTGAACATCATTTTGAGTTTTCTTCGGCAAAGATCATACAAAAATGCACTTCGATCTATCTTGACCTTTTTGAAGTCTTCCATATCCAGACAAATTCTATTAATTAGTTAATGACTTGTACAGTACTCCGTTTTTGTCCTTGGTCTGGCAGAGTGCCCTGTAATCCCCCCCCCCTCCATTTTCTTCATATTTGCTCCATTTCTTAACCTTTGGGACTCTTATGTGTTTGCTGACTTATTTTTCGTCTTGTTGGGACTCATTTACTCTTGTTCGGACTTGTTGGGATATATCTGTTATGTTTTGATTCACGCCAATCTATTTGTATGGCTTCTCGTTTCGGATTGGCTTGACTGTTCTTCATTTTTTATGTTTCGGGTTTGCTGGTTCTCCAGCACTGACAATGGAGATCCAGCGCATCTTCAAAACAGCTGCATACTGTATTATTATTTTATACGTGCTTACATACATTGCTCAAGTTTTTCCTATGAATGAACAGCCATGCGTCTTATAGTTATCTTTAGTATGAAGAAGCATAAAATTAGAAGTAAATTGATTGTACTTATTTAGAGAAATGGATACTGATTTCCATCCATCAAATGTCTTAATAACTTTTCAAACGTACTAAATGCGTTTTTTGATCAACAAAAAGTAATTAGCATTGCGAATATCGAATCCTTCTCCTTCCATAAAATCGGATGTACTAATTACAAGGATTACTGTGGTTTTCTTTGTACCTTACAAATGACACATTACTGATGATGATCCGATTAATTTAAAGTATTTCTAATGAGTACTACAACCAGACATATCTTATAGGCAGCAATATTTAATATTCAGCGCAGTGATATCTTCAAATATTAGTTTTTAAAGTCAATCACTTAGCTTAATTCGAGTCAATATAAATTCCGTTACAACGCTGAAGCTAAACGCTATTAACACTCCCACTATTCCACAAATGTCACTTTGTAGCTTATTTAAATAAAGCCATAGGCTTCAAGCAGATCCTAGCGTATTAGTATTCCTAATCAAGCAAAGGGCATCCATCATAGAAGCTTATGGACGAATAAATAGTAGCCTTATTTCTCCAGAAGTTCGCGTGAAGACAATTATTATTTAATTACATCAAGGAGTAATTACAGCATGGAAGTTACAGTTTGTTGCAGTTTCCTTCCAGACTCAGCTACTAAATGTTTCGGAATTGAAACAACCTTTGATTTCACACATTCATTATTCAATTGGTCGATGCAAATGCAGATTGGGGAACTATTAGCACCCTGAATTCAATGATGATACATTATTCATCGTCTTATGAACAAATCTGTGAAGGCTCTGAGGAATTCCGTTACACTTTCAGCAACCTTTGATTTTTAGATAATAAACGTCTTTTATTTTTGGTTTTATAATTGGAAATGTGCACGCTAACATTTTCTAATCTTTTAACTGTAATATTCTTAATTTATATTGAGATAGGGATAAATAATTTTAAATTTGGCGTTTAAGTTATTAATATGCTGCAAAATATGTTATAAGTTCTGTATTTCTTATTTCTGTGGTTACATTGAGAGTTACAGGAAGAAAATGGAGAACTTGAAATGCAGTTATCCACAGAACAAATAAAACATTTCTTCTAGGTAATGAGAAAATAAAATAAAGGCATGGAATGTAAAAATATGATTAGGTTGTTTTTAACAGGTTTGTATAACTTAGGATATTGTAGATAACAATAAAATTTTTAAATTTATTTAACATAGACATTTATTTATTTAACATTTGCTATTTTCCCTCTCAATCCATGGTAGCTCAGTCGGTAGAGCGCTATCCTGGGTGGGACATCATAAATTGCATGCACGCATTTGTGTTTTAACACTTTATTTGCAATGTTTGTTTTAATATACATTTTAATGCATTACATAAATAACCTAAAATGAGTATATTTTAATATATATTGTTTTATTTATTCTGATACTAATAAGTAATAATATTTTAGAAAAAAAATTACTTAAACTATACAACTCTATACCTTCTTACTGTATCTAAAGTACGTTTATTAAATGAAATAAAGTGCATTTAATAAGAGTTTAAGAAAATCAATTTAAACGTGCGCCTAGTATTAGATCAATGGTAGAATGCACATTTATTATCTGTTTCATTATTTTAAATTATAACATAAAGAGTTTAATGTTGTTTAAACTATGTAATTTGAATATTTAAGAGAAGGTCATTCATTTGCATTTTTAATTTACCTATAGATATATAGTGCAATGCATAGGGAAATTATTGTGACGGGGTCGAAAATTCGAGTTCAAATTTTCGACGGAAAAGCACGTTCCAAATATCCCTGAACTCGAATCGAGCGTTTTTTCGAGGTGATGTGTGTATGTGTGTGTGCGTGTGTATAGGTGTGTGTGTGTGTGTATAGGTATGTATGTGAATGGGGAGCGTTCGTGTGCGTGCATATGCGTTTGTATATGTGTGTGCGTGCGAAATGTGTATGTGTGTTTGTGTGTATGTGTGAGTGCGTGCGTGCATGTGTGTATATATATATGTGTATGCACGTGTGTTCGTGAGTCTGTGGTTCCGATATATCAAGAACTCATGGAGATTTTTAAAATTTATTGATTGATTTAATGGATTAAAATGACTCAAATCGAATTTATTTAAATCAAATGCTTGGAAGACCGAAATTTTAGAATTACATTTTGAAAAAATAATTAAAAATTCAGAACTTTCAAAGATGTTTAAAATGTTACGTAAATTATCGTGTATTATGTAATGTTTCATTAGAACGCTAGCATGAATCATTCTGCACGTTTTCAAAAAAAATAATAAAAAATATTACATAAAATAAAAAAATGTATTAACCATTGTGAAATATGCTTGCTTTTAATATGCAATAGTATATGCGACAAATTTGTTAACATTACTTTCGTGGATATCTAATGCGTTTCATTTACGAAAGAAGATGTATTGTATTTTTACAGCCAACAATTCGCCAATAGTAATTTTTTTATGTGCAAAAAAATCTCCTCTCTTCGCCTGCATGTAACGCTTGGCGATAAATTTAACAAACTTGGTTATTAATTTCGCGAATTATCACCAACTTGGTGACTTCTTTTTATGATGCTGCCATATTGACAAAACTCAAAAATGACCCTAAATTAATGAAATTTTAAAAATATTTTAATATATGAAGTCTATTGCTTATTAGGAATGCTACCAATATTGCCATTTTAGAGTTGTGCGAAACGTTAATTGGTAATACACTACTGAAATAGATTTACATGTTGGAAAAGCTTCAAATGTATGATTCAACTTTAAAAACATTGAACAGTGGATCTTATACATTATTTTTTCACTGTGAAGGAAGTAACTTCATAGCATTATATAGAGAAAGTGACGTGCTGCCCACATTATATTTTTAACATTGTATTTAACTTTTTGTTAAACTTATCTGAAAGTATGCTACGTTTCGTTCATGGTTTATCTCAAATTTGGGCCATTTGTTTTTTAATGATGAATTCGTAATAAAGGATTATTTACTTAATTTTATTTAAAGTCCTAATTTTTTAACTGATATTTTTCAGAAATTCATTCAAAAATTGAAGTGTCTTTCGAATATTTGATATAAAATCAACAGGGTTCCAGTAGTTACTGAATGTAATAATCGTATCAAATCATATTCGAATCGTACAATTTGTTCGTGAGATATCGCTTTCACAGACTCACCGAAAGACACACATACACACATGCACACAAAAATCAACTCAAAAACATTCGATTTGAGTTCAGGGATGCTTGAAACGTGCTCTTCCGCCGGAAACTCGAATTCGGATTATCGGCCTGCTATAATACTTTCCCTATACATTATACTAAGCACGTAGAGAAATTAAATATTCATAGTATAAATATTCATAGTTTAAATATTCATAGTATAAATATTCACAGTATAAAAATTACATAGTATAAACATCATTATAGTTTTATGCCAGAATTAAAAATTATAAAACAGAAGCAATTTTCCTATTAATTCATAGCGCTAATTCCCTCCGCCCAAACTAGATAATTCTCTCCGAAACAATTAAAACTCGGTGCCTCACTTAAAATAATCTCTGAAACATTAACAAGCGAAGAATCTTACTTGCAAATCTCGATGAAAGATTTCTACAGGTGTTATTCAGCAATCAACTGAATTTCTTCGGAACAACTCCACTTAACCACGCAGCACCCAATCACAGAGATTAAACGGTATGAGCCCATATGGTTGTAGCTTATCATAGTAACCATAGAAATCCCTTCATCAGTACCCAAACTGATAATTCTTTTGAAATGTTGCGCCCCGTTTAAAATAACCGGATAGAATAAAGCTTTACCACAAATTAACGCATGGCCGCTTTTGCCATTAACAAACGGGGGCTCAAGCTCTCGCCTTCGTTAACATTAACTTCCGCCCTTTGAGCCTTGCTGGCTCTGGAATGGTTTGACCATTGAAATTTAAGCCCGCTGTAGAGACATTAGAGTTTGCAACGTTTAACGCATATCGTGCAGGGGGGGGGGGGGGGGGGTTAGTTGGCGGGAGGTTTGCTTGTGCAGAAAGTTATTCAATGAGTTGCATGACAAATCAGAAAATTTTGTAATTAACTTTTTGATATTAATTAGAATTTTAGATAGGGTTTCTAAATTTGATAATTTGACATGCATCTGCTTTGTACCGAGGAGAGATAAGAACTTGAAGTGGTATAGTATATCAAGTATTTAATTCATAATATATATGAATATAAGAATAAAATATTCTCTTGAGATTATGTTAAATGGTATTAAAGATGATATAATTTAGGATTTGTTGAAAATAGAATATGAAAAGAGAAGAGAGAGAGAGGGAGAGAGAGAGAGAGAGAGAGTAATAGTTTATACATGCATGTAAGATATTTTTTAATTAATATATATAAGGAATTACTTGTATTTAAGCCTGTCATAACGGACACATTTACACTCTTTAAAAATTAAGTTGCATTTTTACTTTTTCTACGTACATAGTATAATATATAGGAATAGTATTTTGACACGGATCGAAAATTCGAATTTGAGTTTTCGAACATCGTGTTTTAAATATCCCTAAACTCAAATCGAACGTTTATGTGGTGATGTGTGTGTATGTGTGTGATGTGAGTCTGTGAAAGCGATATCTTATGAACGAATAGAGTGATTCGAAATAAAATTATAATTAGGATTATTACAATCAGCGAACATTAGAGCCCCATTGATTTCGAACGCGATCGAATGCTCGAAAAACCCTCAAACTTTCGAATGAATTGAAAACATTTATTAGTAGAAAAGAATGAAACCAACTTTAGAATGCTAGCATAAACCGTCCTCGAGATAAAGTATATAAAATGACATAAAATTAAAGTAAGCAGCAAGTATCCTTAAATAGGTTGAAGTTGGTGATACATTTGGCAAAATATGACAAACTTAGAGACTTTTGGAAAATGTTACCGGATTGATGAAAATATCTCCAGACCGGCAAAAATAATGCTTAATTAAAGAAAATGCCGTCAAAATTGATAAGAAAAATGAAATTCAATTTCTTTGTTAATTTATGTGTCTTTGGGGTAATTAATATTTTAATTTCGAAACATAGTGTGTTTCATTGTTTATGGGAAGGGTATGTTTCGTTAGTGCGTTTCATTAGTAGTAAAATCTTGTATATCATTAGTTTGCTATGAAAAAGGTGAAAAAACTGCTTTAAATAGGGAAAGTCATACGCTGTTCACATCAGATAATATGGTATTGACAATTTTCTGTCCTGTTCAAGAATGATACAATAAATAATCCTTACATTCACAGAAATCTAGTGTAGAGTCTGTTTAAAATGCCGTCCGTCAGACACAACGCACAATTGAATTCCAGAAGGAATATGACCGCGTACTTTGTCAAGTTTTGAAGGTGTCACCGTATTAGAGACTCTGCACAGTCCACTTCGGCAATAAGAACTTGCAATTTCGTCCCAGTAGCTCAACGGTAGAGCGTCGGCTGGCCAGTTCGGAGATCCAGGGTTCGATTCCCGGTTGAGGCAGCAAGATCCTTTACAACTCTTAGGATACGATTTTTTGACATGTATTTCATATAGGCGTTTCGTTCCCTCCTTTCACTGATTCTACTAATTCGACATGTACTTGTTGTCTTTTTCCGTCTATCTCGCTTTGTTATAGAGTTCGTTATACTAACTTTATAAATTTTCCACTAGTGGCACTATAATTGCTTCTTTTGATCGCTTATGGTCACTTTACTACAGGTAAACTTAATAGGTTCAGTTTCGGACCTTTTCTTACAAATTTATTGGAGCGCTTAAGGTCTGATTATTTTAAGAACCCCGTATTTTACGTAATAAAAGAAGATGTAGGTATGTCTCTGCGTGTATTTGCATGTCTGTATCGAGAAATTTAAGTTTCAGGCAGAGGCAAAATCTGTTACAGAGGTAATTCAGGTCCCGGAAGAATGCTGCTCGGAGAGATTTCTTTTAAAAATTAGAATACATTTTTTAGGTATTTTGTACTGAAATACGATTTTAAGTGATATTTATACGAATCGGTTTCCTTAAAGATCGAAAACACGATCGCTGAGTTTCCAGCTGAACATCTTCGGAAAGATCGAAGAACGTTCTTTCTGAATTTTATTCTTTTTTAGAACCGAATCCGTAGGATAATCCCCTCCCCACATATTTTTTAATTACTTTTAAATAAATCGAGAAAAGCATGTTTTTGTTTTCCTATTTCACCGTATTCGAAAAAGAAGAATAATAATACAATACTGTAGTTTGGAAAATGTAGGCGCATATCTTCGCATTCTAACAAAAACATTTTTAATTACTCTATTTTTTTGTTTCTGTTAATTTTCAATCAAAACCATAAAAATTGGGATTTTCGATACCGACGGTTTCTTCCTTTCACCGTTTCTATGTTGCTACGCAGCGGACGGGTTTGAGGGGCGTTGCTATGGGGAGAAGTAGGTGCCCATGCGTGGTATATGCGTGAGAAACTAAAGGAAGGAATTATTTTGGTTCAAAACAGGCGAGTTGGAAATATACTGGTTTCATCTGTATCTGTATTATGTAAGTAGCGGGTGCTTATTTAGGGCTCGGACAATGGATTGTAATTCGCTCTAGTATCTTACAATAGCATTGGGAAGGAAATCATTTAAATGCCTGTAAGACATTTAGTATTATACAATTTAACATTATATATATAATTTTATATTATTTAACTTTCATTTAATACACCTGCATCTATATGTGCATGAATGGAAACGCAGATAAAGGGGAAATTAATAAAGGGGATAAAGGGGAAATTAATAAAGGGGAACTAATAAAAGGGGTAAAGGGGAAATTAATAAAGGGGAAACTAATAAAGGGGATAAAGGGGAAATTAATAAAGGGGATGAAGGGGAAACAAATAACGGGAATAAAGGGGAAACTAATAACGGGAATAAAGGGGAAACTAATAAAGGGGATAAAGGGGAAACTGATAAAGGGGAAAGTACGAGGTAAGAGTAACACTGGTGATAGATTACACAAAGTTGATTAATGAAGTTATTTACTATTACAACATCACTTTTCGTATGTATACATATTCTAGTATTTATCGTATACAAACAAGTTTAGGTAAAAAATTGATTTCATGTTATTGATATGTTTGTAAGTCAACTTTATTTAAGTTTCCTTGACGGAATTACCCGAGTTTACCTTATCCATAAATATATTTGGAAAATTTGTGTACGATATATCATTTAAAAAAATATAAAGCGCATAAATGGAATAGTATTTTTCAATCCAAATTCAAAGTCAATTAAGAAAAACATACGTGAATAAATCACTGATGCGTTGGAAATAAATCTAAATGTTTGATTAACTAATAATTAAATCAAGTAGTTGCTTCGAATTCCCTTATTAGACTCCTTAGACATAAGAAAATTGGTCCCTTAAGAGAATAAATTAGTGTTTCAAAGGAAATTAACAAAGCGTACAGCTTGTTCAAACCATTTTTTGCGGTGTCATTAATGCCAAAAAATAAGTCAGATTTTTTTTTATGTCACCGCATTTTGAAGCATCTATCAAATATTTATAAGAACGATGTTAAAATCTTAGAGCGAACACACCTGTAATAAAATTGGAACTTTTTTTACGTGAATTATCAAAAGTATTTAATAGTTTAAATATATATTTGGTTTGTTATTTTCACGATTTATTTGTTTTAAAGTCTGAGGTGCAATAAAGAAATAGTTTTAACCCACTTTACGAGTAGGTATACTTTTGTTAAAGTTTAGTGTAATATTGCAGAAAATAAACTACAAGATCGGGGCAATCCAAAGACTTTCCTAACGAAACAAGTCGGCATTTGATCTCTGAGCGAAAATATATATATTTAAAAACATTCTGCATTTATCTCTACATAATATGCAGAGTTAATCACCTAAATTTGATACAAATCGCTTCAGCGTATTATGAGATTATGAAAGGTCACTGATTTTAACAAAATCTCGCTGTATAGCTGAACTACGTACATTTTCCGGATTTTTGTTTGCGTTCCCATCTTGTTCGCATACGCAATGTACCACCCAAATTTAGTCCAAATCGTTCCATTGGCTCTTGAGGATACTAAAGGAAAACGATTTTGACAAAATACGTTTAATAACTAAACTATATACGTATTTCAGAATTTTTTTCCTGCGTTCACCTCTACATAATATATGAAACTTACAACTCAAATTTGATCCAAATCGCTTTAATGGTTTTCGAGATTACGAAGGACCGACGATTTAACACTCACCCACTCACAAACCGCAAATGTCATTTCTGGTACCAGGGACACTACCGATATATTTACCACGAAATCTTGACTTTCCATTAAATTACGATCACCTTACTTTTCTTAGGCTACACTAAAAATTACAAGTTTGCTTAATCTTCTGCCAAAGCCATAGCTGCCATGAAAAGTGATATAAGTTACAATCACTATCACCATAATTTTTTCTATCTCATCACGAGGAAATAATAATAAAAAAAACTATAATCATGATTTTTTTTTCTTTTTAACATTTGTATAAAATACATTTTGATTTTGTCATAACAGAAGCGACCTCGTAATAGCATCTTAGCTGGTTATGGCGCAATGTTAGTATTTCGCGACCTCAACTATTAATAGTTAATAATTACTTAAGTTCAATATAAATTAATCAGCAACTACTTGATATTAATTCGAAATTTGTGATAATTTTTTTAAATGATATTAAGAACAATAAAATGCGGCTCAAACATCCAAAGTAGCAGAAAAATAAAGAAAAATTCACAGATTGTGAAAAACGTTATATAAACTCTATATATTTTTAAACAATTCCTTATTACACTATGTGCAATACAAAAATATATGCGTATTATAAAATACTACAAAGTATAAAATTCATTAATCTAAACGTGCATGCTGTTATCTCAATTTGTGATAATTCTTTTCCAAATAATATTAATTAGTAATCTAGAACGAGCTCTCAAATCATCCCAAATAGCAAAAATATCAAGCATATCAGCCGATTTTGAAAGAAACTTTAGCCTCTATATAGTATTATAGATGTTTTTAAGTTTTCCATAATGTAGTGAATACTATTCAATATTTAACATTGCAACTAAAGTATCGTAATACAGAGAAATTATTTTCATCCTGGGCTTTTAATTTAATCAAAAATAATATTAATTAGCAATCTAGAGTTCTCTAATAATTCTAAATAGGAAAAATATCAAAGTCCACCGATTTTGAAAGAAACTTCATCCTCTATATAGTATTATAGATGTTAAGTTTTCCATTATATACTGAATACTATTCAATATTTGACATTGCAACTAATATATCGTAATACTGAAGAACTATCTTTATCATGGGTTTTTCAATTAATCAAAAAGTATTTTCAATTAATCAAAAATAATACTGATTATCAATCTAGAGTTCTCTAATCATTCCAAATAGCATAAAAATCAAAGCAAAACCCATTGATTTTCAAAGAAACTTTAGCGTCTATAGTATTCTAGATGTTTTATGTTTTCCATAATATACTGAATACTATTCAATATTTAACATTGCAACTAAAATATCGTAATAGAGAGACACTATCCTCATCCTGAGCTCTCTTTTTAATTAATCAAAAAGTCTTTATACCAGTGTAATCAAGACGATTGAAAACTTTTGTTACGTCTGTAATTGCTTGAAGTTCATCCCATTCTGCATATTGAATTATTTCAATTATTTTTGGGACGGTGGCCGCATTTTTTCATAATAAAAGGGCGTTTATTAACGATTCTTCTTTTTGGATTAATTATTGAGGCACAGTCTACATTAGTAAAAAACTTTCTGGCTAGGGGAGGGGGCTTAATTCCTTTGGATGTCTTTACTTTTAATTAATATGCGCAAAAACTTTTTCGAATGCTTTTTTTTTGTGGATCTAGAGAGAGAGAGAAAGTGATAGAAATGATCCCAGAGTCCTCCTGAATAAAAGTTCGTTTTTTTAATTATTCAATCCTCCGTTTTTACAGCACTTTTTTTTTGTCAGAATAGTTGGATTTTTCCTTGTACTTTAAGTAATGAGACAGGGAAATTTATTATTAAATGCTAAGCATATTACGTAGGCAGGAATAGGTTTGGAAAAATTCTAGAACTATAAAAGTGATCAGACAGAAATAAATTTCAAAGAAAAATCTTATTAAAATATTTCGGTGGATATTTTTTTCGAATGTTTGAACGAAAAGTTATTCTCCTTTTAAAGGTGAACTTTTCGAACGCTTTACATGAAAAATTTATGTTAACTATGTTACAAAAGTCCCTTCTGTGTCTTGTAATTTCAGAATTATTTACTTTAAGTTAAATTGAGTTGTGCAAAATATTTTTAAAAGTTTCGAGTCAAAGTTTTTCTAAATTGTCTTTCTCTTTGCGCGAACTTTATTTGACTTTCGAAGCATTAGATGACTTAGTAAAAGTAAATTTTTCTCGTAATGAGAATTGTTGAAAATAGTAGAACAATGTTTCATTATCTATGATACTCTATATGAAGTAGAAGAAATAAAATAAGATAAATATGGGTCCATGTAATATTTTGCATTTTCAATTATTTAATATTCACATGACAATTTGGCTAGTGACATTTCACTACGCTGTTTTACGTTGCTGAAATGTCACAGAAAAATTGGAATAAAGTGAAAATGCCGCTTTCGGTTATTTTTTGTCGTGTCACATGTTAACTTATTTTTAAGGCCACAGCTTGACGTACCTGCAGCATAACAATGCATCGACACACATCAATATGACACACATCAATATGACGCATATCAATATGACACACATCAATATGACGCATATCAATATGACACACATCAATATGACGCATATCAATATGACACACATCAATATGACGCATATCAATATGACACACATCAATATGACGCATATCAATATGACACACATCAATATGACGCATATCAATATGACACACATCAATATGACGCATATCAATATGACACACATCAATATGACGCATATCAATATGACACACATCAATATGACGCATATCAATATGACACACATCGACGCACATTAATATTTCGCACGGTCCCGCACATCAATGCGACGCACATCAACGCATAACAATATGACCACGACATGAAGCACATGTACATGATATCACAGCGACACTCAAAACACACATTTGACGGAGCAATAAAGGCATGCTTCTTCTGGTAGTCGATTTCATAAAGTCATTGACTTAAAAGTGGTTGAAATTGTAGTTTTAAACCTTTTGCCAAATGGCCGCATTTCAATATTTTATGCAGTCATATATATTCAATATTTTATGCTGTCATCATTTGCAACATTTTATGCATTTCAATATTTCATGTAGTCCCTATTTGTTATTTTTTAATTTCTTAAAATGCTACAAAATGGTATCCGATACTGAATAAAACACCATGTTGTAGAGAACAATTTCATGAATAAATTTGGGACATCTATGTGCAGGCGCTATCAGTAACAACACAGGAAGTCGTCTCAGTAACTTTTGAATAATACAAATACACGAAGTTGCACACAAATCACAACTATCGTGCGACATTTTCTGATTATTAATAGTAACTTCTCTTTCTTATTATATTTCCCTTTCTTATTATATTTGAATTATACCAAACTATCCCAGTAACCTAAATGGTATTAAAAATTCAAGTACATTTATATTACAAAATAAACAAAAGCTATATAGTCTGCTTTAAAAAAGTTGTATTATTATAACTTGCATATTCGCACAATCTCCATTCATGATATGCATGTCTCACTGAAATTTTTATTGCACAGTTTGTTTATTATTTCTTTGTCAAAAGAGATTTATTTTAACAACTTATATTTTAAATTAAATTTTAGGATTTTATTTACAATTACCGAGATATTACTGCGGTTTATTAATTTAGAGTTATTTGTAAGTTATATGGCAGGGTGTTTCCTAAGTTAAACAATATGAGAAGGATTCAAATGATACTCTTAATAAACTAAAACGAATTAACCGCCGTTGCCCGAATCCTAAATAAGTGCGGCTATTTTAATTACAGAACTACATATACAGAATTACTTTTTCAAACTACCTCAAATCATTTCTTTCTTTAGTTTCAAAACAAATGCCTACGCCTACACTCCGAAAACGTGGAAAGCAAAACAGAGAATGAGAGAAGGTGTGGCTTAAACCACACCATGAGCTGGGCATGGGCAGTCGACTTGGGAGAAAATACTTTTCTCCCATTTACGGTATGTAAAATGTAAATTTTTATGCTTATGTTTGATAAATCTCAAAAACTAAAATAATTTGCGAATTAAAAAATTGTGAGAATGCGAAGATATACACAGAATATACATATACAGGATATACACATACAGTGAAATATATTAACTTTTTGTATGCAATATTATGCAAAAAATTTGTTAACATCATTCTCGTGGATCTAGTTCTTTCCATTCACGAGAGAAGACACTTCGTGTAATAGTTTTGTATTTTGACGTCTAACATTTCATCAACAGTAATTTAAGTATAAGAAATGCCCTTCTCATCGTTTGTCTTAAACAATTGGATAAATTTGGATAAATTTGGCAAAATTGGTGGCTAATTTAGTGAAATATTGCCAACTTGGCGATATTTCGCCCTAGATTGACGAAAATATAGTTAAAATTGCAAAACTGAAGGTAAGTTAACGAATGTCGTAAATTGATAAATTATTTATTAAAATATTTTAATATATGGACTATATTGTTTTATTACGGATACTATCTATATTGGTAATTATTAATTTAGAGTTCCGTAAAATGTAAGATAATTGGGTACTTCGAAATAATTTTACATGTTGTCACCCGAAAAAGCGGTAAATGTACAAATAAATATTAAAAACAATGTGCGGAAGATCTCATATAACATTTTTTCACTGTGAAAGAAGTAAATCCGTTATTTTTTATTGGTAAAGTCATGTGCTGCCCACAACACATTTCTGTTTCTGTTCTCGTTATATTTACTTTTATAAAATTATATATACAAAACAAACAAACGTGAAAATAATATAATCTAAATAAAAATTCCTTTCACAACATTTTTTTAGTATAGAAAATACATGAAAACAAAAATATAATTATTTCATACTTAATTGAAAAAATATTTTTTTTAGATTGTTCGTAATATGATACTTTAAGTAATAAGTCAACGCATATTCTTAATTAAGAAGATATTACACAAATAGCTTCTAAAATGTAGAAACTTAAAATGTCTCAAAAACGTTTTTGAATTTCATTTTAAATTTGTTCTTAATGATGCGAGATCTTCCTGCGCAGTCAAATTACGCCGTTTCAATATTTATAGTAAAGTCATATTTATATACGACTAATCTGGCATTACAAGAGTCTGACACTATAACCCATGTTAATTATAAAAATAATCGGACATGTATATAATTAGAATGAGATATATTGCATTTCTGGAAATAAAAAAAATCTAATATAAAAATATGGATCATTCAATATCTTTATAATTGAACTAAATTTGCGCCTTCTTGCAGCGAATTAACTTGAAACTGTTTAGCTGTCCTGATGGGAGACATGTATCCAATTAAAATGGCATGAATACCTGCTAATTTGTGTTACTTGTAACGTTTTCTCTCTAAATCTGCAACTTGCACCAAAAATTTGAATAAATTTTACCCACAGTTGTTAGTCTGAACAAAAAAATGTTGAAATGCTAGTCATTTAAAACCATAAAACTCCACGAAAAAGCGATTGAATAATTTAAACATATTATATGTATGTTTATAAATTTCTCCAATTAATTGTACTATTTTCAATTTTGATGAAATAACTTTTTTATCTCTCTATATCGCGAAATAATCCTGCGAATTTTTGACACTGCATTGCGAATAGACGTCCAAATGCACAAGTTTGAAAATTTACATAAAGACTAGTACGAACTAGTACATAAGGCGGTATTGGAATTTTAATTTAAGCTTCGGTTAATTAAATATTAATTAATAAAAATTTAGCTTTGCTAGTATGGGCAAAGATTTAATGACTCATAATTTTTAGAAGCAAGGCCTTGTTTATTATTTCGGAGGTGTTGGTGGAGTCGACTTCCAACTTACCTGCGATTGGTTCAACGTCAAAAAGATGGCTGAGGACTGAATTATAGAAGCACATAAAACATTAAAAGTATATGTATTTAATTCTGGATTAGACAACAAAGTTAATCAGTGCACTTAAAGTTGAAATTAGGAGCCGTGACAGGGCGGTTAGAACTTATAATCACTCTACAAGAACGGTTATTGCTCTTAATCCACAACGCCAACAACACTACATCAAAAGTGACTATCAGATGAGGAAAAAAAAAGCATTGCTTATTCAGACAGCTAAGATGTTTAGAGTGTAGTAGATTGTATTAGAGTAATAATGGTTATCCATACTTGTTAATTCATATTTTATTTTAAAAATGCATGAAAATATTTGTAATTGTACTGAGCAGGGGCTAGGCATCCTCTAGTTACACAAAAATTTTAAATCTTAAATTCAGATGAAACAGCCATTAATGTAATTTAACTTTTGTAGATGATTATATAATGCAAAAATGGGGTTTTCATGTTTGGTGGGCTAAAGAATGTATTCTATTTAAATAATAGAAAATATTAGAAAAGTAGAATGGAAAATAGTAGAATTGACTAAAGTCCTGCATGAATGACTTTCAATGAAACGACGTTTTGTGAATTTGAGATCTATATATGCAAATTAGAAAACCTGTCTGTCTGTCTGTTCTGCAAGCAAATTCCGTTTCAACCAATTTCTTTCCATTTTAGTAGATATTATTTTCTCATTTTGGTAGATGTGTTTGAGCGTAGGACTTTCCTTGTTTTTTGTTATATGCAGCTGAAAAGCAGATAATATTAAAATAATTCATTACTTTTCCTACATACATAGTATAATGTATAGGGAAAATATCGTGACGGTGGCTGAAAATTCAAATTCGAATTTTCGACGGAGCACGCTTCAAACTTTTCTGAACTCGAATTGAACGATTTTAAAGGGATGTACGTGCGTATGTGTTAGAACGTGTGTCCGCGAGTCTGTGAATGCGATATCTTACGAACGAATGGAGTGTTTCGAACAAAATTCGGTACGATTTTTACAATCAGTAAATACTGGAACCTTATTGATTTTAAACATGATCGAACGTTCGGAAGACTCATAATTTTCAAATGAAGTTTTGGAAAATTATGAAATAATCAAGACATTTAATAATGTTATATAAATAATCATTGTATACGTAATTTTTTGTTCTAAAACGAATAACGTAATCTTTAGAACGCTAGCTTGAAGCGTTCTCGAGATATTGTACATATTTCAAATCTAAAATTTACATAAACATGAATAATAGTATGTATCATCAAATATGTTACATTTCGCGATAAATTTGGTGACGATGACGACTAATTTGGCGAAATATCACCAACTTGCCAACTTTTTATTGCAGTGTCAAATTAACGAAAATGTTACCAAATTAGCAAAAATGACTCTAAAGTTACAAAAATGACGCCACATTGATGAATTAATAATTAACATATTTTAGAATAATGGCGTATATTGCTTAGAAAATGTTAGCAATATTTCCAATTGTCAAGTTATATTTGTGCGAAATATAAGTTAATTTGACACTTCAAAATAATTATACATGTCGTCTCCAGAAAAAAGCTAAATGTTAGTGTACTTTTCAACGTTAAAAGCATTGTGCGCGGATCTTGTCCATCCTTATTTTGCATTAAAAAAAGTAAAGTACTTGAATCATGTAAGAAAAGTCATGTGCTGCCCACATCAGAATTTTTTTCTGTTATATTTAGGCCACTGTAATAGCCTCTCTGGCCGGACTGGCATGAAGTGTGTTCCAATGTTACTATCTCAACGTTTTAGGACTGACATTCTTAAATTTGACTAAAATAATGTACCCGACGTTGCCCGGCATTTAAGATGCAAACACATTAACAATAGGCCCGCCTATAACAACAACCACCGCAACAACGAAAAACCATTGCGCCGATGGTCGTAAAATGGAAACTGCGAGAATACCCCGGGTGTCTTCTATGTCTTCAACACACGAAAAGTATATATTATTTTTAAATTCGCGAAAATTCGTCTGTTTATAGTATGGATTCAGTTTAAAATTTATTTGAAAGATAATTTTTTTACCTTCCCGATGTTGTTAAGATGGGAAGTCTGCGATAATATTTTTGGTTAATAAGGAATCAATTTGTGTGAAAATCGCTAAAAAATATAAAATGACTGAAAAACTAACACGAATAAAAGACATTCTCGACGAGGCTCATCGTGCGGGTACCAACTTTCATGGGCGTACGACGCCTAGCTTTTCCTGCAAAAGACGACACAGACAGATAGACACACAGATATTTTCCTTTATTATTATAGATAACTTTATTCGCTTTACCGGTCTCATTCGCTCACGTGAAAATATAAAGTGGAGCATGAAATCCTAAAGATATAAAGAGTAAGTAAAAGGTATATGAAGTAGGTAAAATATATAAAATAGTAGGTTAAAGGTTTAAAATAGTACAGTGGTGAGCAAAAAATATTGCAACAGCTAAAAAATTTCAGCATTAGCGAAATAAATGTTTAATGCATAACAAACCTGATTGTTGCATTCAATTTTTAGTGCATTGATCCTTTTTGAAAATTTCAAGTGTCATCATCCTTTAGCTATTAGTATGGGATAGTAGACATTAAATACTCCATGTAATTTAAAATGTTTAACAAAATATTTTAATGGCAAAAATTTTACAATACTATTGTTCTTTGATAAAACTTTTCTTTAAATCATCTATATCTGCTATAGATAGAGCTTTCATATAGATGCAGCATCAAAGAATTCATTTATCTCTGCTATAGATAAAGCTTTCATATGGATGCAGCATCAAAGAATTACTTTATAAATATCAGATAAAATGCTTTGTTAATTAAATACATTTACTTTTAATAAATGAATTTACCTTCATAATCATTTTGTACTTTAAAGAAAAAGTTGACGCAATCTTAATGCAACTAAAAATAAGAGAAATATTAATACAAATAAATCCAGAGAACTTATTTAATCTTGCATAGTTTAAAGTAAAAATAACCACTTTAGAAAATCCAAATATTATTTTATCTGTGCAGTCTTAGTACATGGCTTTGAAACCACGAAGAGCAAATAAATTCATGCTTTTACAATCGTAAATGAGAAGAAAAAAAAAACCTCACCGCTGTAAAGTCGCGTGAAAAGTACCATTCATTTTATATAAAACGAAGGGAAAAAAGAAAAAGACCAAATAAAAAACTGATCAAGAGAAAACAGAAACAGAAAAGAAAAACTGTCGCTTCTTCTGAAGTGGCGAAGAAGTAAGCTGGAGTACTGCTATCTATGCAGAGCAGGGAGTTTGTGTCTGTGTTGAGAACGAACAGCACATATCATCAACTGCGACACAATTACGGTCGGTTTCATATTGATTTTCTATTGTAAAGCGCGGCAAGGCTCTCTTCTGATAACTCACTGGGGGAAGGGGGGGGGGGGGGGGTTCTGGGCTGGCACGAGATATCAGACGACTCAAGGGACGAGGGAGGGATTCATGCTTTGTTGTAGGTCTTGCCAACCCTCTTGCTGGAGTGCTGATTTGCGATTCATTGCTTCTTTGGCAAACACCAGGACCAGGACTCGGGTTTTTCTTTTTATTTTTCATTTTTTTTGTAAAAGACATGCCGCAGGGAGGTAGTTTTAAAAGTACTTTTGGACTCGATATGGCAGTAAATAGTTTCGAGAATTAAACAGTAATTGGGTTGTGTAGGTGGAATAGAGTGAAGACAGAATTTAAAAAAAAATATTTTGATGTGAATGCTGAGTTTTTAAAAGTATTGATATCGCTTAAAGTTAAAAATATTAAATTTGGAATAAGCTAAAAAGTTTTGAATAAAATAGGCAGAAATATTAAAGTTGTTTCCGAAAAATTGAGCGGACAGAAATTTGTAAAGCAGTTATTATCCATATGTTTGAAATATGTTTTATTTTGTCATTTGCTAAATTTACTTTTGCGTTTCATCAGCTAATATTCAAAAATTCTAAACAAAATTTCAATATATTTTACGACTTCCTTCATCATGATACCTGAAAATTATTTTTTTAAATGATGAAATAAATATTTAAAGCTGGCATGTTTTTTTATATATAATAATAAACAGATAGAAAGTTTTTTTTTTCTTTTTGTACAGCTTTGATATAAAGAATTTTGTTTTTGACGCTTTTTTCTGAAGCGATAAATCGCCAAATGTGACGCGAAAATAAATTGCACTTGGCGCGAAATGTCCGGAGACGCTTTTTTTCGGGCAACCCCTTTTAGCTTACTGTTATCTTCGACTTCGGCTATTTTATTTTTGTTGTGTTGTTGCTGTGTGTGTAAAAATGTATTAAAAATGTGAATATCATACAAAAATTAAAGATAGCACATGTTAATAGATAAAATAATGTAGAAGCAGAAAATTTACATAGAAATAATGATCGTTCTCTGATGACCGCAATGTGGAAACAGTCATTTGTGCAATTTGGATATTTACAAGAGTTTTTCTTTGAAAAGTTTTGGATTTCATTAAACCAGGTACTGTGTTTTGATTTTAATTTAAGCATGGATTCTGCTTTGTTTTAGAGGGTAATAAATTAAAGTGCAAACTTTTTTCTAATATCGTTTTTTTTTTAAATTTCTTTAAAGTACAAACTTTTTTCTAAGTATCGTTTTTTTTAATTTCTTTAAAGTACAAACTTTTTTCTAAGTATCGTTTTTTAAAATTTTGCTAAAGTGTAATCTTTTTGTTAAGTATCGTTCTTTTGAAATTTCGTTAAAGTACAATCGTTTTTCTAAGTATCAACTTTTCTTAATACTTTAACATTATTTTATACTTATTTATATATTAGCTTTTTATACATTTTTAATTATATATGTTTATATTTGTTATGCACAAAGCCCAAGACGGCGTCCGTTAGGTCTTTTCAAACACTATAAGCGTTGGCGCCATTTTTGGCGGCAGAAAAAAATGGCGGATTTCGCCAAATTCTTTATAACAAACCTGTTCTTTTTTTTTTTTTTTTTTTTGCAAAATTCAGCGTATGGTACTTTCTAAAATATCAGTTAGCGATACGTTTGAAAGGCCTACATTTTTCTGTCACCAAGGGTTGCATTCATCTACGATTGTTTGTTATTTTCACTTACATTCATAGTATAATGCATAGGGAAAATATTTCGACGAGGTTAAAAATTCTAATTCGAGTTTTCGATGGATTTACACTTTTTAAGCATCTCTGGAAGTGAATCGAGCATTTTTGAAGCAATGCCTCTGTATATACGTGTGTGTATGTATGCGTGTGTGTATATATGTATGTTGTTGTTGTTGAGACCCAGATCGTCCGACCTACCAGAAAGGTGTAAGGTAACCGATTGAACGGCCGGGAAGTGCCACCCAATATAGACCGGAACCCAGTGGGGGAGGCATCCACAGGGACCGTACCCTCCTTCCCCTACCACCAACCTCTCGGAAGGACTTACGGACCCAATGTTTAACGTGATCGTACTCCGCATGAACACGGCGGCAGTTGTGGCAGAGTGCAAATCCAGCACGCAAACCACCGGGCTGCCGCACCAGGTTCAAGGTTTTACGGTTGAAGAAAGTAGCCTTCTTGAACTATAAAACTTCACGTAGAGTATGACATCACATATTGAAAGTGTTACATTCATCATAATTAACTGGTTATCTTTCCATTTGGCGACATATATTTGAGGGTCTGCAAACTACACAAGTACCAAATAAAAATATAAATGTAGTAAAAAAGGATTATGGGCATTGAAATGTTAAAGAGCAGAAAATTGAAAGGAATAATATAAAAAAATGTAATAAATAAATAAATAAAATGAATAAAAATAACTAAATAGATAAAACTGTCATCTTTGTCAATTGACAAGATATTTTGTTTCAGAAAATTATAAAGTAATCTTTAAAAGATAGTCCAATTTAAAACTAGAGCTAGCAATAAAAAGGCGTTACCGATAGAAAAATCTAAAAGCGTGATCAAAATTAATTGGTCGTGCATTTATTGCATTTCTTACCCACATAAAATCTGAATTTGCACAATGAAATTGATATTTAATTTATAAAATTTAAGACGTTGAAAAATTGTGAAATAATAGTAGTAAAGAGTTTTAAATAGCAAAGTATGAAATAATCGCTATAAAGTAAGTCACTTTGATAGTATGTATATTTTTAAGAATTCGTATATTTTAAGATTTAAAAATCTGACTAGTATTTTTTTGCACAATTTATATAACTCTTTTGTAAACATAATAAAACGAAAACGGTACATTATTATCCATCTAACTGCAGGTCATAGCTTATGCAACTTGTATGACTACGGTGTATGTTTATGTCAGTTGTAAATATTATATCACTTTTCTAACCGCAATGAAATTTAAGAGCTTTGTTGTCAAATGATTCTTAAATTTGTCAATTAATTCTTAAATTGTTGTCAAATGATTCTTAAAAGATAATGTTTAAATCAAACTCTATTGTAAATACAATATTTTGCTTTTATTAAAAACAACAAAACTTAATCATGCTATTAACCATCTTTACTGCAAGTCACTACATCTGAAACTTGATTGATCATATTACATACTAGCAGCATACCCGTTCTTCGTACGGTGTATATAATATAAAGGAACTTATAAATCACAATTATGTGCAAATTCTGTTAAAATATTAAATTTATTGCCCCTAATGAGAAGTTTAAGAATATCTGTTCTCACTATACAAAATTATCTTCAAGGGTAGATCTGAAAAATAAAATATCCTGGCCCCTTTTGAAAGCAAATACACAAAAGATATGAAATTGAATCAATATATACAAAATAAAAGCGTTAAAATTGTATGGGACCCGAACTACTTATATACTCGAATATTAGAAGATATAACCTGTATTAGTAGATTACATGTATAGATTGAAAATATCAATAAACCTGTAATCTTTAAACCTGAAGGCAGTAATTGATTCCAATATATGCCATAAGGAAAGTACTAAAATTATATGGGAATATATATATATCCCCGTACTACTTATATTGTCGCAGATTAGAAAATATGCCTGTGTGTTAGTAGAAGATTGCCCGTATTATAATATGACTCTCAAAAACCTTTACCAAAATAAAACAGATGACGTAATAAATTGAAAATATCAATAATCCCCGTAATCTTTATAACAGAAGGTCGTAATTGATTCCAGTATATGCCAATATATATCAAAATATATGCCAATATATATATACTACTTATATTCTCGTAGATTAGAAGATATACCCGTGCATTTGTAGAAGATTACTCGCACAACGTACTATATATGAGTTTCAACAATTTTAGTCATAATAAAACAGTGGCATATTAACTGGAAAATATCAATAATCTCTGAATCAACAGTCCCCGAAAATATCAGTAATAAAAATGTTTAAACCTGAAGACCGTACTTGATATTATCCAGTTAAAAATGCAATGTCAATGAAATTTATTTTATATACATATCTTTACTATTCAAATCGAAAAAGATTTAATAAAAATCGTATGCAACATAAACACATTGGATTTACATCCGTTGCTAAACGACATGATATCATTTGCTTCAAATAAATTGATAGAAATCATATCGTCAGAAGAATTCTATCTCCATATAAGGTTTGGCGACATTTTCGTCAATTTAGCGACAATTTAGAAAAATCGCCAAATTTATTGCCAAGTGGGACTGTAGAGCTGACAGTCTCATTTTGCGACAAATTCACGAAACATTATCACAATACTTTTCCCTAACAAAACACGATTAATTTCATTTATTAAGAGCAATTTTATCAATTTCGTGATATTTTTATGAATTTACAAAGATGTTTATCAATTTGGTGACATTTTAAAAATTCGCTAAATGTGTTACTAAGTAGGATGGATGGACTGGCCGACAAATGCTACCTAAACATCGTTTCAGTACTCTCTATAAAAACAAATTTAATTTCATCGAATTGCGTAGTTTTCATCAATTTGGCGATATTTCCGTCAATTTGGCAACGTTTAAGAACAGTTGCCAAGTTAGCGATATTCCGCGAAATTCGTAGCTTTGAATTTGCAGATCTGAAGAATAAAACATCCTGATCCCGTATACTTGCTGTATATACTAAATGAAATCTCCAAAATTGTATTAGAAGATATACCCGTTCTACTCATTTTCTGTTTCAACAGTCGGCTAAATGAATTTATTGGGTAACACAATATATGAGTTTATTAGCTAAACACAATATATAAACTTGAAAACTCTTTGCCAAAATAAATTAAAGTGACGTACGCTGTCCGAAACTAATATAATTAAAAGGACAATCAAACCGTTCATTTATAAAATATATTTTTACATCCATTTATTTATTATTCAAATCGAAAAAATAATAATAAATATTAACAAACATATTTAATTTAATTGCGTTGCTGAGCAACTTGATATAAGATAGAATCTTCCTCATAATATGCGAAATTATATAACCATGTTGATTTCTTTATACTTTTCATTGTTGAGTAAATGCTTGTGAAAAATAAATCATGGAGATAGATTTTCCATTTAAATTCATGTTTCAAGCAATTCATGCTTTCAGATAGTGACTAATTAGCGCAAAAATCCTCCACCAAACTCAGAGATAAAGTTTTAATTCACTTTGACGTTTTACACAAACAATTATCAACCTTTCCGTTTGGATAAACCACGGAGTTAGAGAGTAGAACTCCTAGGAAAAAGTTCAGTTTTTCATTAATATCTCGACAACCCTTGGTCTTAGAAACTCAAAACGTGAACAAAATTTATGGGGTTCTATTTCAAGGCTATCCAGAAAATTTCATTAAATTCGGCTCAGCCGTTCCCTCGTGATGATAAGACAAACGAAAAGTTTCGTTTTTTACTAATATCTCGAGAGCCACTAGTCGAAAGCCCCGACCGTCTGGCTCATCCTTGGACATAGAGCAGCAAAGTGGGCGGCTGGGAGAACCACTAGTTGTAGAAACTCAAAACATAGACTAAATTTTAAGTGGGGATATTTCCAGGCTATCCACCAAATTTCATCAAATTTGGTTCAGTCGTTCTCCGGTGATGAAAGGACAAACAGACAGACAGATTTTCAATTTTATTTATATAGACTAGCAGCATACCCGTTCTTCGTACGGAGTATATAATATAAAGAAACTTGAAATTCATAATCATGCCCAAATTCTTATAGTATACTAAATGACATGTTTAATCAAAATATTCTGTTAAAATATTTAATATAATGCTCCTAAAAAGAAGTTTAAGAATCTCTGTTCTCGCTATATAAAATTATCTTCATGGACATATCTGAAGAATAAAACATCTTGGACCCCTTATGTAAGCAAATATAAAAAAAATATGGAATTGAATCAATATATGCAAAATAAAAGCGTTAAAATTGTATGGGACCCGTACTAATTATATACGCGAATATTAGAAAATATAACCTGTATTAGTAGATTACATGTATAAATTGAAAATACCAATAAACCCGTAATCTTTAAATCTGAAGACAGTCATTTATTCCAATATATGTCAAAATTAAAGTGCTAAAACTATATGGGGAGATATACACGTACTACTTATAATGTCCGATTATTAGTAGAAGATTACCCGTTTTGCAATATGAGTCTCAAATGTTTTTTGGTAAAATACAACAGACGACGTAATAAATTGAATATATAATTAATCCCCTTAATCTTCATACCAGAAGACTGTACTTGATTCCAATATATATGCCAATATATGTCAAAATATATGCCAATATACCTGTACTATTTATATTCTCGTAGGTTAGAAGATATACCCGTGCATTCCTAGAAGATTACTCGTACAACGTACAATATGCGTGTGTCAGCAATTTTTGCCGCAATAAAACAATGGCGTAATAACTTAAAAATATCAATAATCCCTGAATCAATAATTCCGGAAAATATCAATAATAATAATGTTTAAACCTGAAGAGTATAATTGATATTATCCAGTCCAAAATGAAATGGCAATGAAATTTATTTTATATACATATCTTCATTATTCAAATCGGAAAGGATTTAATAAAAATCGTTTGCCGCATAAACACATTGGATTTAAATCCGTTGCTAAGCGACATGATATCATTTGCTTCAAATAAATTGGTAGAAAAAATATCGTCTAAATAGTTATATTTCTATGGAACATTTGGCGACAGTTTCGTCAAATTAGCGACATTTTAAAAAATCGCCAAATTTATCGCCAAGTGGGACTGTAGAACTGACAGTTCCACTTTGCGACAAATTGACGAAATATCATCACAATACCATCCCCTAACAAAAAACAATTAATATCATTTATGTAGCGCAATTTTATCAATTTCAAGATATTTTTATAGATTTGAAAACATTTTTATCAATTTGGTGACATTTTAAAAATTCGCTAAATGTATTACTAAGTAGGATGGTTGGTCTGACAGAGAAATGCTAACCAAACATCATTTCAGTACTCTCTTCTAACAAAACAAAAAAAAAATTCATTGATATGTAGAAGACCCAAGCCACACGACCAACCCGAAGGTTTATGGCAGCTGTTTGTGTGTCGTTTATATCAATTTGGCGACATTTCCGTCAATTTGGCAAAGTTTAAGAAAAGTTGTCAAATTAGCGATATCCCTCCAAATTCGTAGCTTTGAATTTGCAGATCTGAATGAAACATTCTTATCCCGTTTCAATATACTAAATGAAAACACTACAATTGTATTAGAAGATATACCCGCTCTACTCTTTTTCTGTTTCAACAATCGGCTATATGAATTTATTGGCTAAACACAATATATGAGTTTAGTAGCTAAATACGATATAAGCTTGAAAACTCTTTGCCAAAATAAATGAAATTGATGTACGCAGTCAGCAATTAATATAATTAAAAGAAAAATCAAACCGTCTATTCATAAGATATAATTTTATATCCATTTATTTATTATTTAAATCGAAAAAAAATAATAAAAACATTAACAAACACATTTAATTTAATTGCGATGCCGAGCAACATGATATATCCTCCTAAAATGTTAAAATTTATTAACCACTAACAGCACACCCGTTATTCGTACGGAGTGTATAATTTAAAGAAACTTAAAGTTCGCAATCATGTGCAAATTCTGTTAAAATATTAAATTTATTGCTCCTAAAGAGAAGTTTAAGAATATATGTTCTCACTATGCAAAATTATCCTCACGATCAGATCTGAAGAATAAAACATCCTGCCCCCTTTTGTAAGCAAATTTACAGAAGAAAAAATAGGAATTGAATGAATATATGCAACCCCGTACTAATTATATTGTCGCAGATCAGAAAATATGCCAATGTGTTAGTAGAAGATTACCCGTATTACAATATGCGTCTCAAAAATATTTGCCAAAATAAAAGAGATGACGTAATAAATTGAAAACATCAATAATATCCGTACTCTTTATACCAGAAGGTCATAATTGATTCCAATATATGCCAATATATATCAAAACATATATCAATATACCTGTACTACTTATATTCTCGTAGATTAAAAGATATACACGTGTATTTGTAGAAGATTCGTACAACATACAATATATGAGTTTAAACAATTTTTGTCATAATAAAATAATTGCATAATAACTTGAAAATATCAATAATCCTTGAATCAATAATCCCCGAAAATATAAATAATAATAATTTTTAAACCTGAAGACCGTAATTGATATTATCCAGTCAAAAATGCTATAAGAAAATCAAATCGTTCTTTTCTAAAATATATTTTTATATCCATTTATTTATTATTCAAATCGAAAAAATAATTATTAAAATTAACAGACAGATTTAATTTAATTGCGTTTCTGAGTAACATGATATAAGATAGAATCTTATAACATGTTAAATATGTCATGTCTTATAACATAAACTGCGAAATTAAATAACGATTTTGATTTCTCTATACTTCTCATTGTTCCGTAAAAGCTTGTTTTAAATAAACCATGAACCATGGAGATAGATTTCCCCTTTAAATCATGTTTCAAACAATTCATGTTTTCAGAAAGTGACTAATTAACGCAAAAAATCTCCCATCAAACTCAGAGATTAAATTTTAATTCACTTTCAAACGATTTTCAAGCTTTTCGTTTGGATAAACCACGGAGTTAGGGAGTAGAACTCCTAGGAAAAAGTTCCGTTTTTCATTAATATCTCGACAACCCCAGGTCTTAGAAACTCGAAACTTGGACAAAAGTTATGGGGGGATATTTCAAGGCTATTCACCAAATTTCATTAAATTCGGTTCAGCCGTTTTTCCGTGATGATGAGACAAACGAAAATTTCGTTTTTTACTAATATCTCGAGAACCACTGGTCGTAGAAACTCAAAACACAGATATAATTTTAAGTGGGGCTATTTCTGGGCTACCCACAAAATTTCATCAAATTCGGTTCAGCCGTTCTCCCGTGATGGTGTGACAAACAGACAGACAGACAGACAGACAGACAGACAGATTTTCATTTTTATTTATATAGATTTACATCCATTGCAAATGCCATATTTGGCTTTTTAATCTCTAGTCTAAATACTGCGTTATTACTGCACATTCATTTGCATTGTTAATATGATATATTTTGTTTTAACTAATATAAAAGTTGAATTCTAGGTTATCACTCATCTTAAATGTAAACTTATGTTTATGAAACTTGATAGGCCATAGTGTATGTTTACTTTACTTGTAAATACCATATTGCATTTTAAGCTGCAAAATAATTTAAATGCCTCTGGTTTGGGGGGACGCTGTTTCTGTTGGTTCGGGTTTGAACTCGAGAGCAGGAGCATGGTAAATCCGTTGCTCTAACGATTAGACCAAAAGATATCTTCGGGCGCATAACTGGGGATGTGATTCGTAGCAAAGAATGGCGCAAGAGCCGTCCCCCACACACTCCCAGGGGTGCCGGCAGGTTTCCTTTTGTTCGCGTTTGCGCTTGGGACCAAGTGTATGATAAATACGTGGTATAACGATTAGACCAAAGGATATCTTCAAGTCCGAGCACATAACTGAGGATGTGAATCGTAGTAGAGAGTGGCGTAAGAATCGGCCCCCACACTTCGTTATTATCCTTCTTAAATGCAAGTCATTTCTTTAAAACAACCTACCATACTACGTGTATAGGGTAATTTCGAGAAAAATGCCACATATTTTTAAGAATTTGTATATCATACAAACACTAGAGCCAAAGAAAATTTCAAAACTTTATTTTGCTTCTGTAAACTTTGGTGCAACTGCTTATATCAAGAAAATAATATTTTTTTAATTTTAACTATTAAAAATAAAATGAAAATTAAAATGCTTGATCCAATCAATCTTCGATTTTGTTGTGTAGTAATTTCCCCCAAATTCGACAGAATTGTTAGAATCTATGTCTTCATTCTCGGATGGAGTGTCAATCACACTTTCGTCTAACTCAATATAAGCTTTCTCGGGACTCTCTCATTTCCTCTCCCTGTAGTTTAATTTTTGTATTTGGAGATGATTTTCCGGTTTTCTTCAGATGTTAAAACTTTAGCAGATTATTTTCTTTGTGGTTTAGAGGAAGCGTCAGGCAATGAAGAAATTTTATCAATGAGTTTTGACGGTATAAGCTAGCTGCATCTTTAGATTTTTTGGAGGTCGTCGGTTCAAAATTTTTGGAAGTACTGGGTGTGCGTTGGAAACTTTTTGGAGTACTATGTGTTAGTTGAATATCTTTTGAAGGACTAGGAATTGATTGTAAATCTTTTGAGGTAGTAGCTTGAGTTGTTTTCGTGACTACAGAAGTGCATGGCCTGTGGATTTTCTTTCTTCTTAGTAACAGTATAATCCGAAATTCGAAAATAATGGTCAGAAATGACGGTGGGAGGGGGAAAAAATCCCTGTTGCTTTGAATTCATAGCAATTGTTGCTTCGAATTCATAGCTTTGCCCTGTTGCTCATAGCCCCTTTGCTTTAAATTCGCTTTGAAGTCATTAATAGAAGATTGAACTGAGGTTGCATTGACCTTTGACTCAGATATTTCCTATTAAATTATTGGATTTTTATCGTGTTATTTTTTTGGTAAATGGTACTGTTATGCCAATGCTGAGAAATTCGTTTGAAACACACCCTTAGTGCGCCATAAATACTAATATCAAGCTATTCTAAACAATGTGTACAGTGGTGCTCTCTTATCTATCCCCCACCGATTTAGAGCATGGCGTCTTTCCTAATCTTCCGGGAGAGATACTACATTTCACTCCTTGTATTTGTCAACTACGGCACAAGGATATTGTAGAGATTCCAATTAGCATCATACATCAGTAATCGATAAAAAACTGCAAACATTTCATTAGACATGCAAGTAAATACATAAAGAAAATACTTATTAAACGAAAATATTGTCGACGAAAAAACAGTCGATGCCTCAAAAATAATGACTGATAACTATTTGATTAGACATCACTTGAATATTTAAACAACTGAACACACATACGAGAAGTCAGCGGTTACTTGCCAGAAACAGCCAGGCGTCTCCGATGCGGCGGCTCTCTCGAATTTCCCTAATATCTGCTCCAAATGACATTGGATTTTTAATTGTACTAAAACTTAAATGCTACGTTATTACTGTAGTGTCTGGGGATTGCGCAACCACAAGGTAAGTGGCACCCTCTCAGTGACTGAAGTGAAGAGCAGGAGAAGCGGCGTAGGCAGAAACGAAGCTGCTAGGGCGTATTAAGACGTCCCGCTGATGTTACTTTGCTTTAGTAATTTTCTATGTAAATATGTAAATAGAAGCACGTAGTTGTTTTTGTAGTTGATATGTTAAATATCACCGAGAAATAAAATATATATAGAAAGGCATTAGTTATAATTAAATCTGAGTTGTATGTGCCTTATCCACGACGTTGCGACTACACTGGCGCATTTGCCAGGATCGGACCTGTAAATTTGAGGATTTGCTGCATAAAAGGTGCAAGTCAGGACTCCGGTGGCAGTCAACACATCGCATCTGAATCAAGGTAGGAAGCTTGCTTTTTACTATGCATGATGTATAAAAACGCAAGAAACGAAGACTTGAGACTAATCTCTACCAAGCTAGGGCAAGCGGTACTCCCAGACACGAAAATTACAGATTTAAAAGATTTAATTTTTCAGAGTAAAGATTATAAGGATGACCCAGATTTTGTTAAAGATATAATTACTTCTATAATAGAAGACAGAAAACAAAAAGAAAAATTGGAAGCAGAGGAAAGGGACAGAACCTTTGAGCTAGAACAGTTACGTCTTCGGACAACAACGTCAAACAATAATCCCGCTAGCGACTCAGTAAGAGATGATAGTAGCAGGGAATGAGAAAACTCTCTCGAAAAACTCCTGAAAAGCGTTCGCGCACTAAAAATTCCCACTCCGACTAAGCAAGAGTCGTGGATTCTATTTTTCAGCACACTGGAACGCGTATTTACAATTTAAAAAGTGCCAGAAGAATTGAAGAATACAAAGCTGAAATTTTGATCAATATATGGGGGAAAAAGGCAGTAAACGTGTTAGTTTACATTACGGATGGAGATTTGAAAATTTATGAGAAAGTGAAACCGATAATTCTGGGAGAATTTGAACCAACTCCGCGAGTTTGTCTTGAAAACTTTAGAAAAGAACATATGTGCAATTTGCTTCTCGACTCACTACCAATTGGGAGTATTACTGTAAATTAAGGAATGCAAATGATTTCGAATCCTTGGAAGCTCTTATAGTATCTGATAAATTATATCAATCACTGGATAACGAAACAGCGTCGTACACAGGCGTCAAGCAAGGAGAGGATTGGTTTAAACCAATAGATTTAGCAAAGGAACGTGATATTTTCTACTCGTCTAAAGGACGATCTTTCGCTGATATTAACGTTAATTCCCCCAAACATCGGAATTATACGGAAACATATACCCCATCATATCGCAAATATGTTCCACCCCCCTCCCCTACGGAGAGAAGACAACAAATGTGTCGCCCGACGAAACCCAGAGAGAAGGAATGCTATATATGCGGCTTAAATCACGTAGCAAGATTTTGTCCGAAGAAATTTCATAATACGAATACAACCACTCCAGAATCCAGAGCAAAATACGGGATGTCTCATGGAAATACGTTAGTCGCCAAAGTGCTCTCAGATCATTTAAAAATGGAAGTAAATCTGTCTATACAACCACTTAAACATGTGAACATCCTCATTAATGGAAAAGAAATAGATGCCATCGTTGATTCGGGTACACAAATTACGATAGTGAACTCTCAGTGTTTGCCAGATGTACAAAGTCAAGGTCATGGAGAAATAATTCTCCCATCTGCTTTCGGTCAGAAAATCCAAGCCTCATTAATTCGCTGTAGTATTGCTTGAAAAGAAAATCACAGCGAAATGACGCATCCAATGGATATTATATTGGCTGTAACTGACCAATTAGATGTACCATGCTTATTATCTATACGAATTGCTACGAATTGCTTACACAGATGAATGGTAAACACTGGGGCGATGATCTCAGCTCTTCGGAGACTCTCCCGGGAAAAGTAGGTCCCAAATACCAGAACAAATAAATAACTTTAAGAGCAAAAATTGCAACGCGGACTCTGTTTTAACTGCAAGTATTGATGTTCTGAATTGCGATGACAGTTTAATGGAAGATAAAAACTCGATTGAATTGGAGAATTCAGTTAATGAGATGGGAAATAAAACCAGTTATCAGAAGCTCGTAAATTGCAGCAAGAGTAAGAAACGTGCGAAACTCTAAAAAAGGTTAGGGAAGATTCAAAATTTGAAAAAGGAAATGACATTAAGATCGGTGATTTAATATACCATACAGATAAATAATTGGGGGGAAATTGCGACACAGCTTGTTCAACCCAAATGTAGACGCACTAAAGTATTGGAATTATCACAGAATTCTGTGTTCGGGAGTCGTATGGGAATAAAGAAAACAAAAGAATTTGAAATAGGAGATCAGGTATATTTACTAATTCCAGATTCTACAAATAAGTTATATGTCAGATGGATGGGACCAGGGGAAGTTATACAGAAATGTAAACCACATTCTTACAAAGTCAAACTGTCAGATGGAAGACTACGACACATATACGCCGATAAGATTCGACGATACTTTCCAACAGTGCTAACTGTCGGAGTAATCTTTGACAATGGAGAAGAATTTGGAGATACTGACGCCACTCCCAGTGTACACCCATTTACAGAAGGAAACTCGAACAGACATATTGGGGACATAGACTATCATTACTTAAGCGATTCAAAGAAGGAAGAAATTGCGTCATTGCTACAAAAATATGGATCGCTATTTTCCAGAAAGGTACAAATCGCAAAGGTGGGAGAACACAAAATTAGGTTATTGCTAGATGTTGAAAGAAAGAAACAATGCATTTACAGAATACCTGAAATGTTAAAATCGCAAGCTGACGATCAAATTGACGAATTGCTGGAATTGGGATTAATTGAAGAAAGTAATTCGGCAATCGCGCATCCCATCGTATGCGTATACAAGAAAGACGGTAGTATTCGATTATGCGTCGACTATCGATCTCTCAATGCAGCCGCAAAGATTGACGATTTCCCGATGGAAAATACCACGGATTTGATGTATTGTATAGAAAGAGCACATGTTATTACGACTCTAGATTTACTGAAGGGTTACTGGGGTATCCCAATGGAAGATGCCAGCAAGGACTTCACTTCATTCAAAACCCACCGAGCACAGTATCGATTCAAAGGTATGCCGTTTGGGTTGAAGAATGCAGCAGCTACTTTTCAACGTATGATGCATAATGCCTTGTCAGAATATAAATACTTTGCACGCGCATACATTGACGATATCGCTATATTCTCGAGTGATTAGCAAACGCATCAATCCCATGTAGACACAATTTTGTCTAAATTACGAGACTTAGGATTTACAATCAATCTTGCCAAATGTTCTTTTGCCAAATCACAAATCAAATTATTGATTCGGGAAAACACTAGACAGATCCACAAAAGGTGAGGGCAATTCAACAATTAACAAGGCCCAATACAAAGAAAGAGTTGAAGAGTTTGTTAGGACTTTGAAACTACTATTGGGAATACATACCTCGATATGCAGAACTCGCGTATCCCCTTACGGAACTGACAAAGAAAAATGTTCCAGAACAGATTCCATAGAGTAACATTCACGACAGATCGTTTATGGAATTAAAGACAGCGCTATTGCAAGCCCTAATTTGTACACACCTAAACCAGGACAACCTTACGTGATCCAATCCGACGCATCACTTATTGGAGTTGGCGCTTGTCTTTCACAGAGAAGCGAAGGAACTCTATATTCAATCAGCTATGCTAGCCAAAAACTATCCAAGGCCCAACAGACATGGCCTACCATCGAGAGAGAGGCATACACAGTGATTTGGAGTTTTAAAAAATTCGAAACTTGGGTTTTCGGTTCAGACATTAAATTTATCATTGATCATAACCCTCTTATGTATATCACTAGGAGTGCTCCACAGTCTTCAAAGCTACAGAGTTGGGCTCTATATAGCTCTGCAAAGGTACAGTATTTATGTCACTCATTGCCCTGAAGCTAAGTTGCAGAATGTGGGTGCCCTGTCTTGACTTCTGACAGGCAATCACTGTATCCAAAACTCTAGTGACAGTATAACTGAACTATAGACATTTGCATATAGATGCTTCTTTTCAAAACATTAAAAATATAATAGTGTATATTTACTTGATTTATTGTTGTGTAACCAACCTAGTTATTGACTTTAAATTCTATATCAGAACATTTTAATTATATCAAGTTAACCCTGAATTTATGTGAAATATTATTATGGAAATTTGTTATGTAATATGTTTATAATTCTTGTACTCCATTATTAGTTCTATTTGATGTGTAGTATTTTAGTTTTATATTATTGTCATAGGTACCTATAATGTTCATTATTATGTATATAAATATATAGAATTTGCCAGCCACATATGGATTTCAGATATGTGATGAGAGGCTGAACCCCTAATCACTATCTTGGCTGGGGGGGGGGGGGTGTAGTGTCTGGAGATTGCGCAACCACAAGGTAAGTGGCGCCCTCTTAGTGACTGAAGTAAAAAGAGCAAGAGAAACGGCGTAGACGGCAACGAGGTTGCTAGGGCGTACTAAGACGTCCCGTTGATGTTACTTTGGTTTAGTAATTTTCCATGTAAATATGTAAATAGAAGCGAGTAGTTGTTTTTGTAGTAGATATATTAAATATTACCGATGAATAAAATATAAATAGAAAGGCAATAGTTGTAATTATATCTGAGTTGTGTGTGCCTTATCCACAACGTTACGACTACACCACAATTACTTTTCTTTATAGCTAATGGGAGATTCACTACTTGTAAATTCAACCGATCATACTGCGTATTCAATTTCGTCTCTTGTTTTAATTCCAATAAATTTTATGTTATTACCCACTTAACTGCAAGTCACTGCTTATGAAACTTGACCGATAATAATGTATGTTTGTTTCCTTTTCAAATATTACATTTTTTAACTGTAAAGAAAGTTAAATGCTATATTATCACCCTTCTTAAATATACGCCATTGCTTAAAAAGCTTAACCGATTATACTGCGTGTTATCCATCTATTACCAAATATATTGATTATTAACTACTCTAAAGTTTACATACTAAATTAGTATCTTTCTTTACTGCGAACCCGGCAATCCAGCGATCAGACGGAAACGAATGCCCCTGATCGCTCGACCACCGGATCGGCGATTTTATACATAAATGCATAAATGCTACGTTATTATATTTCTTTACTGCATGCCATTGCTTCAAGAACTCGGATTATACTGAGCGCTAACACTCGTTCCAAATATATCGATTTTTAACCAGTTAAACATATTAACCAGTTATATTACCAGTTATTTTAAACATAAATGCCGTGTTATTACCTTTCTTCAGTACTTAAAAAACTCGCCCGATTATATTGCGCATCAGTTTCTGTAGAAAACATATCTTTTGTTTTACTGTTTTAATTATAATGAATTCTACGCCATTCGCCATCTTAACTGCAAGTCACTGTATATGAAAATTGACCGATTATAATGTGTGTTTACTTCCTTTTCAAATGTATTGCATTTCTAGCTATAAAGAAACATTTTTTTATTAACTTTCTTAACTGAAAGTCATTTAAGAAACTCGACCGATCATACTGTTAGTTCACATCCATTGCAGATATCACATAATTCTTTAATAGCAGCAAAACTTAAAGTCTGCCATTTTTATCTAAGTCACTGCTTAGGAATTTGGATGGATTACACTGTGTTTGTTCACTTCAATCATAAAGACAACTCGTGGTGCACATTCCTGCACAAATGCTTCGAGCTATACATCGATATCGTTAAAAGTTAAGCCCCTACTCTTATCTTAAACCACAAAATGAGGTTTTTATGACCTTTTCGACACTTTACGATGATGGCACAAGTGATGCGAGGGGACAAAGACAGATGTCCGGGATGTCAAAGGAAAAGCATTGCTCTTGGTATATTCAATTATCTTTCAGGAATAGCATTCTTTTTGGAATAATTAGTTTACCATTAGATTAAATGAGATTGTGGATTCTTAATGGGAAAGATTTACCGGCTTTATTTTAAATATGTAGGAATTTAATTGGCGTTTTGTTGCAATGGCGTTGATCCGTTTTTGTAGAATCATTAAACAAGAAAAATTCATTTTAGGCGCCTGCATTTGATGATATTTTGTAATAAAAAACAAACATGATAGAATGTGAAGGCGAAAAACATTTAGAATTTTTGTCCTCTTAAATGTTTTTGAGACACCCTGCATTTCATATTTATTATCTGCAACATGTAATAAACTCTTCATACATGTAAAAATCATGAAAGTTTTTGTAGCAATGTGCAAATGAATGTAATTTCCCCATCACCAGAACATAAGAGCTGAGTTTTTTTTTTTTTTTTTTTTACAAAATGTGGGTTAGCCCACGGTTGGCGTAAGGTCTTCAATTATTGTAATAATAGGCAAGCATTTATTATTTCTAAAACTTTAAATTAATCAAATCGCTTTGCAAATTTAATGAGTTATGATATTTAGAAGTATGGGACTATTTATATTCGAAAACAATATGCGCTTATTTACATTCGCAGAGTGATAAACCAGCAAAAGCCGATATAATGTTATTTAGATTCGATTATAAAAAATAACTTTATTCATTAAAATTTTTAATACAGGGTTCTTAGGAAAATCCTTAAGCACCCAAATAACTTTGTAAGGAAAAGTCCAAGAGTGTACATGGCAGGTCTTTCTGTAGTAAAGTGATTATACCCTAGCGAAGTGCTTGCAGTGCTCCCAGAGAAAAATTAAAGAACGTTAGGCATTCAAACCCGAAAACAAATAAGATAGACGAAAAAGCCAATGTAATGAAAAAGACATTGGTACGAGGAACGAACGAAACGCGTATACGGAAGGCAATAAATACCGGTCAAAAAGCTGTATTAACAGAGCTTCTAACTCGGTTCTGTAATGCTTGTAACGCGATAATATTCTTTCTGAAATTAAAATGTATATTGTCTCTGATGGAGGGTATTTTAAACAGGAGTTACACTAGATTTTTGTTCATGTAAGTGCTGTTTGATGTATTGTTCCTGAATAGGCAGGCATTCGTCAATAACCATATTGTGTCAGATAAAAACCTTCTGTAACAATTTATTTTCGATTCTTACTACTTAAACAATGCTCTACAAAATTTTAATTGGCATTTTCCGCCTTTCTCGCCGAGTTCGTTTTACTACATTTTTAAATTCTCCGTTAGGGGCGCTGCAATCATGCTTTTTGGATCTGGCAATGCTTTATAACTTTGTAATTTTTGTTTCGTCTATCTCGCTTTGTTGCCGTGTTTGCCAGCCTAACTTTTTAAATTATACACTAGGGGCGCAACAATTACTTTTATTCAATTGGGTATGATAATAGTCCTAACATGCACTCTCATGGATTTTTCCTGACAAAGTTATTGGGCTGCTAAATATATTTCCTAGGGAAGTTGTACATGTTTGTGTTATGCTAGGTCCTATCTCTAGAATGTCTTGCATTAAAAACTGAAATACAGCAAATTACTAAAATTGCTGATTCAGAAAAAGTATTACGGATAGCAAAAATAAAATTAAATGTTAAATGTACATTTTCAATCAAAAACACTTCTATCGTGTTAATATTTACATTATAACACAGACAATTTAAAGACGTGGATAGAATCGTACCAGTTGCAATGCGTTTTGAAATTGGCAATTTAAATGCGGAAATTTAGACGTTTTTCCAGACTATTTTAATTCAAAATGTTGCCGGCAACTTTAATTTTTGTCTCGAAAAATGTAAATATTCACGATTGAAAATTGAAAACCATATTGCAACTAAATATAAGTTAAAAATTGAGATATTTACATTTCTATGAAGCTAAGAATACAGATATTTATTTTTTCTATTAAGCCAAGAATAAAAATATTTATATTTTCTATGAAGCTAAGAGTAAATAAATTTACATTTCTTGAGATTGCTGAAATAATAAGTTACCAAACTATGCTCTTAAAGCTAGAAATATGCTATTTGCCAGTTCGAGTAGCAAAATATTTTATTTATGTAAAATACGTATTAGTAGATTTAAAGGATGAGTTAATTAGTCTGAAGTGAATTATATAAATTTTCTAAAATAATAGAGTGTTATACAGTAAGTATAAAAAATTTAATAGTGTAACAGTTTTAATTTTCCTGCTCTATTATCTATATTACACTCAGAAAACTTTACGTATTAGAATTACAAAGAGTAGATTCATATACTCCTCAATCACAGGTATATTTTTAACAGCTCATGCATTTTAAAAATATGTTGTTTTCTTTTTAACTTAATGTGTATATCTAATTTAATTCAGTTTATATACATATTTTCCATCATTATATGTTTTAGAATGCAAAGACATATAATGATGGAAAAAGACATATAATGATTTAAGAGTACAAAATTTATTTCATATAATTTTGTACTCTAAAGAACCTTTATGTTTAACAATATATTTAAAACAATTAATAGCAATTATATTTAAAAATTTAATATTTACAGGATCAAAGTATTACAGAAAATTGTAATCATTTTTGCACCTGAAAGGATGTAGCCAATTGCAGTCCATTTTATACATATGTCGTTATGCTATGTTTTCTAACACTTTACAACATAGTTGAAAGTTAGTATGACTTTGTTCATTCTGTCTGTCTGTCTGTTTGCACGATAACTGCCGTAAAAAAGACTTCATCAAAATGAAATTTTAGTATGTTATTGAGACGGCCTATAAAACACATGGGAATGTAAATGAATAATATCACCCAATTAGTTTTGGATTAAACCCGGGTTGAAAAAATGAAATACATTGAACCCAATGGAACCTAATTTTTAAAATATTTTTAACTGAAGTTAAAGTTCACAAATTGCTTCGAAACTTTTAGGAAATATTTAAATTATACCATAAAATATATAAAAAAATTTCAGCAAAACATGTTCGGTAGTTTTTAAATAAAAATTAAAATAATAATTATGCCTATATAATATGAAGAGATCACGTGACTTATTTCAAAATAAAATATGCCATCCATCTTTTTTCCCAGAGTAAAAATCGTGATTTTTAAAGTTCTTTTAAATTTATATTTGTATTGCATCCGTCCTAAAACCGCTTTTCTATGCATCTATATTCTGTGAAAACGCAATTATAATATTTTTGAGTTTAAATGATCATCAAACGTTTATTATTTCTACAGCGAAGCTTACTTTTAATGAATGCAGAATGTAAACAAACGATTGTAAGATGAGTTCTATAAGGATTGTTGAAGTTTTTTCACGCAAAATTATTAACTCTGGAGTCTGGAAAAAAGTGTATTAATGAAATATTCACTGCTTTTATATAGAGAGCCAGACGATTTATATTTCGATGACAGCACTTGAATAAAGTTCATTTTATTTCGATGCCGTTTTAAGTTTTCAAGTAAAATAATTTATTGTAGTTCTGCGATAGTTAAAAAAATATCACTGCTGAATGTATCTCCTTTTAGATGCTTAAATAAAATTTCATTTCAGTTGGAAAGTGTTTTATAATCAATGTCTTATACATGAATGATCTTTTTTGTTTATAAATGATTTGCTTCAAAGCACGAAACAGTTTTGTTCAATAATGCGCCATATTTTAAAAAACGCTTCAATCAGTGTACAGAATCAATGTATTATAGCCAATTGCAATTAGTTTTACACATCATATCTATTGTTTAGTTTCTAAAATTTGTCCCAAAAAAGGAAAAAAAAAGAATTTCAACAATGGGCCATTTTTTGAAATACGCTTCCAAAATGCACTTAAATCAAAAAGTTTAGTGTTTACATGATCGAAGTTTTTAGATGCTGAAGTCTAGCTTTACCCTGCGTAATGTATGCGAACGGAATTTTAAAGAAATATTAAATTTTGAAAGAATTTTTTTTGTTAAATTTTATAGTTGTCTCTAAAATATATATGTCTCTATAATTGTCTCTATGTCTCTATAATTTACAAAATGTTTAAAAATTACTAAAAAAAAAAAAAACATATAAAAACGCCGAAGAATCCTCCTCAGCTACAGTGAATAAAATAACTTGTAAGAAAATGGAAGAAAACTGCCAATTTTCGGCTTTAAATGTTTATAACTTTTAAACTAATTCGAATAATAATAATAATAATTAAACTTGACGGGGTCATGCCACCCCGAGGATTCAGATACCCGTGTACGGGGGGGGGGGGGGGGAAATAGCAAAGTGGTTAAGCGACGGAGATTGCACTCGTTGTACCCGAGTTCGATTCCCGGAACTATCTAAACTATCCCCGTATCTATGAAGTACAGGAACGTTATATCCGTGAGTTCGACACAGATCTGGTCTAAATTAGGTGGTTCTCCCGGCCGTCCAAACAGACCGTATACTTTCGAGTAAGTCGTGTGGGTTAAAATTAGAGTACTTAGTACTAAATTGCATGGCTATTTGAAGTTTCTCTATCTCGATTTTTTATTACAAACGACGCAGATAGATAAGACAGACATACATTTTCTATTATTATGCAAGATATTTTTATTCTTACAGAATGAAATACTATGTAGTGTAGAAAGTTTCACTTTTAAATTACATCTTGCAAGAACATGTATGTATTAAAAACCTTTTAGGAACTTCTAAATCTATCCCTATAAATCTATAATTTAAATAAAATGGTATCTTAAAACATTAATTTCAGTCCCCTTCATTGCACATTTAGTAAGGGAAAAAGAAAAACACTTAAAACATTGGTCCTAATTCTCTTCGCATTAGGTTTAGTTTCCCATAATGCAACTTCTGTTTTATAACTTTCACTATAACAGGAGTTCGGCATGTTTTCGTAAAAATTGTGATTCCGCTTAAAAAAGGATTATGGGGAATTGGATCGATGAGTTCGCGGCCGCCTCCATGGAATGGAAAGTTGAAAACGCCCCGCTTTCCGCCCCGCCGGGGGGAAGGAAACCGCCCTTCCAAAAGATAACTGCGATCTGTGTTAAAATTTTTGGATTTTAGAAATTCATATTTAATTATACCAATTTTGCGTTTCAAAAGAAATATTTGGAAATTAGTTTCTGATTCTTTTATTGGGACGGAGTTCAATCTTGTCAGAAAAGTACTTGCAGATCACAATGAAATTTCTATTTGTATATTGCGGTTGATTCGCTTTAGAATGTTGGGATTTTTCACCAAAGCGACTATAAGAGGGGCACGAAAAATATAAATTTAGCTGTATTATGGGATAAAGAATGCCAGTTACCTTCTAGGATAAAGAATATCAGCTATACTTAAGGCTGAAGATTTTTTTATATACAGTGTTCCTAGGAACGTCCTTAAGCATCTCAATAACTTTGTAAGAAAATGTCCATGAGTATACAGCACGCTAGGTATATCTACAGTAAAGTGACCCTGCCCTATCGAATAAAAATGGTTGCAGCGCCTTCTAGCGGGTAATTTTAAAATTTTTGTGTTACGAACTTGGCAGCAAAGCGTGATAGGAAAAAAAAAAGCGAATTGCAAAATTGTAGGGTATTGTGTGATGTTGAAGACCCAGACCGTCCGACTCATCCTGAGGACTTGAGCAACTATTTGGACAGCCGGGAAAGCGTATTGTGTGATGTGTAGGAACCGACAATAAAACTATTATAGAAGTAATGCTTTTTGTCAGAGACAGTACACATTTACCTCGTACATTCATAAGCAATGCAGGTATCATCGTGTTAGTGGACTTGATGATACATATTTTTAACAGGCATGTATTGTTTTTCATATACGCGTTTTGTGCGTGGCTGGAGCTGATTTATACCATTTAAACAATCCTCTACAATTTTGTAATGGGCTTTTTTCGTCTATCTCACTTTGTTGCCAAAATTTATCCTAATTTTTTAAGTTCTGTGCTAGCGGCGCTGCAATCAATTTTATTCGATAGGGTCTCTTTCCTACAGACAGATCTACTGTGTACACTCATGGACTTTCCTTACAAAATTATTGGAATACTTATGGAATTGGGATACTTTCCTAGGGACCCTGTATAAAGAATTTATTTTCCGTTGATGGCTTGCAGCTCTTGAATTAACTTTGTTTTTAATTTAGAATTTTCTGAGTACCGCTGCGAGCAAGCTGTCATACCAAATTTGTGTTCGATAAATGGTTCATAGTCACAACTCTCTATAACACATTTCTTTATATTGTGTTTAAAAAATTGTACCTTGAAAGAATCTAATGCATCTAATTTAATGCATTTGAGTAATGGTGTATTGGTAAGCGCTACAGGAGAAGGCAACTTTTAAGAACCCCAATTTTAGGTGTCATGTTAGAGGTCATGAAAATACCAATTACAAAGTTGTAGAGAGTTATAAAATTAGTACTAATCATTTTTGTTTAACAGCAAAAGATGCAAAGGAACCTTGCCAACCAGTATATAAAATCTACCCCCCCCCCCCCAAATAAAAAAATATCAACCGAATATTTAGACAATGTGGCAAAATGAATTTGACTTCATTATATTTAAAATTCAAAATTTTCACCTTAAGCAATGATTCATGTTTACACACGTATAATAAAATATCTCCAACGTCTCTATTTACTTTTCTTACATACATAATGTATAAGGAAAGTATTGTGGCGGGGTCCAAAATTTGAATTCGAGTTTTCGACGGGAGAGCACGTTTCAAGCATCCTTGATCACGAATCAAACATTTTTGAGGTGATGTGCGCGCGTGTGTGTGTGCGCACGCGCGTATATGTGTGTGTGTGAAAGTATATGTGTGTGAGTGTGTGTGTGAAAGTATATGTGTGTGAGTGTGTGTGTGAAAGTATATGTGTGTGTGCGTGTGTGAGTTTGTGGAGACGATATCGCACGAACGAATGGAGCGATTCGAATGAAATTTGGTACAAAAATCACAATCCGTGAATTCTGGAAGCCTATTGTTTTCATACGTAATCGAATGTTCAGAATCCCCCCTAAATTTTCGAGTGAAATTTTGAAAAAATTATCAAAAGATCAATACCTTTAATAAAGTTACGAAAATAGACATTTCTTATGTAGTTTTTCCATAGGAAACGATTGACATAAACTTTAGATCGCTAACATGAACCGTTCTCGAGATATTGCACATTTTAAAAATAAATGTATCAAAAAATCCCATAAATTAAATAAAATCTGTTAACTGGTGAGAAACATGTTCACTTTTCATATGTAATATCATGCGATGTATTGGGTGACATCTTTATCATGGATCTAGCTCGTTCCATTCATGAGAAAAGGTACTTTGAGTAATACTTTTGCATTTGAATGCCAATAATCATGTATATACTATAAGAATAGCTTATTTCTCCGTCCATAACGCTTGGCGATATTTTGGCGACGAATTTGGCGGAATGTCGCCAACTTGGCGACTTTTTAAAATGTTGTCAAATTAACGAAAATCTCGCCAAATGGATAAAAATGACTTTTGATTGACGAAAATTCAATATCTTGGAAAGAATATAAGTATCTACTAAAAGGAAAACCTATTTTCTTTACTGTAAAAGTAGTACATTCATTGCATTATATAAGGAAAATCATGTGTTGCCCACATCAGATTTTTTTACATTGTTATAAGCAGAATAATGAAATCGTCATTTTTAAAATCTCTCTTTACAGAGCTCTTTTTGCAGCTTTTGTTGTTGGATAAAAATATTTAGTATACTTAGTACTAATTTTGCAATGCTCTATAACTTTGTAATTAATGTTTTCCTCTATCTCTAACAAAAAGTGATATAGCCCCTTTACCCCCCCTAAAAAGGGAGTAAGCCCGTTAAAAGCTGTCTCATCGTGTAGCACCAATGGACTTACCTAATACCTATACACCTGCATAAAAATATACGAAAATCCAAATACTTCTTGAGTTATTGGAATGGTCCATAACTTTATTTGATATCTTGCATAGTAAATCTTTGGAAAATTCTCAAAAAAGAAAAATATAAATATTCATATTCATATACTTAAAAAAATTCTTAATTAAGGCTATGTTTCTATTTTCGTCATTTATACATTTTATTGAGCGCAAGAAAATCTGCATCGGTGTGGAGCAATTTAAATAATTATTACATCGAAACAAAGATCGGATCAGCTTTTCCATTTTCAACGCTTTCATTAGGGAATTGATTGAATGCTTTTAAAATTATGCTTTAAAAATTATTTTTTAACAATATACAATTCTGCTTTTAAAATGCTTTTAAAGCATGACATGCTTTTAAAATTGTTTTTTAACAGTATAGAAATTAAATATATATTTTACTAGCTTAAGCTACTAGTTCAATTGAAGCATTATTATACCTTTGTTTTTTACTCCCAGAGTTTCAGAAAGTGTTACTAATTCATTCACGAGGTATCATGACTAAAAAAACAGATAATTGTGTTTTCAGATAAACGTGGTTAGAGCTTTAAAGTAATAATCAAAATAATGAGTTTAATATTTAATTTTTTAAAAAATCTTTTGAGAGAATGAAAGTATGGCAAATTGATTGGTATGACTCTTTATAGAACTAATTATAATTATACAGGGTGATCAAAATAGTAGTTTTTTTTCATTTAGGTGGCACTAGTATACCCTTTAAAATTTATCAGAAATATTGTCTGCTTTTTAATACAGTAGACGATAATTACAAACCCTATTTTATCAATCGAAGAACATGATGTTTTTCTAGAGTGAATGAATTTTTATTTTAGAGCAATATTTCTCCAGCTATTCCCGTGAGACTACCATTACAGAGTTTCAGAAAAATGATCCATCCTACAAAACCCTTAATAATTCAACAATTACAGTTTGTCCTGAGTTAAAATGGAAGGCATGCCAGCTCTTGCTTTATTTGTAACAGATCCCGTTTCTGGGAAACGTTTTATCAATTCCGTAATTGTTGAATTTTTAGGAGTTTTAGAGCACAGTTTCTGAAATGGTCTTCTGAAACTCTTCAATGACATTCTTATATAAATGGATAAAGAAATATTGTTTTAAAATAAAAATTCTATCACTCTGTGAAAACTCTGTTCCTTGATGTATATAAACTGCAATGATCGTCTGATTTTGAAAAATAGCAGCCGATATTTCTGATATATATATTTTAGGTTAGTGTCACCTAACAGAGAAATATTGTTCAAAAATAAAAATTTTATCACTCTGTGAAAACACACTGCTCTTCCATTGATATAAACTATAATGATCGTCTGATTTATTAATAATAGCAGACGATACTTCGGATATATATTTTAGGTTAGTGTCACCTAACTGAAAGAAATTCTAAGCGTATTTCAAATTGTCGGTAGTTATACGGTTTTTAAAATTTGATGTTCGCGATTTTTTCGATCACGTTACAGCTATAATATGATGTTAAGATAGAAAATGAATAATTTCAAAATTTTTAAGCTGAACTGTCTAGTTAAAAGATGCAAAAAATACTTAAAACATCGATGCCAATTTTTCTCACAATTCTGTTTTGTTTTCCATATCCCACTTCGGTTTCATAATCTTTCAAAATAATAGGGGCTTACCATATTTTTCATAAAGATTGTGATTTCGTTTAAAAAACCATTACAGAGATTCGGATCGATTAGCCGGCGCACGGCTTGACAGAAGAATGGTGAAAACACCCCTGTCATCCACGGGAAGGAAAACTGCTGTTCTAAAGCTAACTTTTTATATCTTTGTAATATTTTGAATTCTATACATTCTTACTTAATTATACACATATTTATCTTCACAAGCGTTTGCCGATCTGTTTATGATTTATTTTGCAAATTTAATCTTTGTATCTTAGTTAAACTTTTTGGATTCTATATATTCTTAATTAATTTTACGAATACTAGCCGAATACCCGTTGAAAATCAACGGTTCCGTAATAAGCAACCCCCCGAATAATGTAAAATTTTGAATAATTCGAGTTTCACATTTAGTCGGCAAATCGAATATTTTGGTGTGCAGAACCTCTTAAAGAAGAAAATATTGGAAAACTTAAATTGCACACTTCTTCCTCTTCTTCCTTTCGAACTATCTACCCATACACAAAATTAAAGTCAAAATTAAAGTAAAGGAGCACAGTCATAAATGAACATTTAGGAAAAACTCCATTCGCCATGGGTTTTTATCAGATGATTGTCCCATATACCAAATATCATGCCTCTATCATATTTAAAAAGAAGAGTGCATAACTTATTCGAAAAATTTAACATTTTGATGTGGGGGATCCCCTAAAGTAGAGAATATTGGAATATTGAAATTGTATACTTTCTTCCTTCCAAATTACCCGTACACTTATTTTGAAATATCTATCTCATCCTGAAGCATGTTTTTTATCATTTCATATTTCGAACGTTTTTCTCTGGAGCATACCCTTAATCGAACATTTCTGAGAAATCCTATTCGTCTTGGGTGTTTTCATTAAATGATTAGCCCATATACCAAATTTCAAGCCTCTATCAAAATTTAAAGGAAGAATTTCTCATTTATTCGGAAAATCGAACAGTTGGGTTTGCGGTACCTCCTAAATTAGAAAATATTGGAAAACTGAAATTGCACACACTTTTCCTTTCGAATTATCTAAATGTGCACCAAATTTGAAGTCTCTATCCTATCCCGAAGCATAGTTTTTCGTCATTTCACCTTTCAAACGTTTTTCTCTGGAGCACACTCTTAAACGAACATTTTTGAAAAAAACCTTATTTTGGGAGTTTTCATCAAATGAATCGCCCATATACCAAATATGAAATCTCTATCCGGTTTTAAAATGGGTGTTTTTCCTTTACTTCGAAAATCGAACATTTTTGTGTGCGGCATTCTCTAAGGAGAAAACAATGGAAAACTGAAATTGTACACTTTCTTCCTCCCCAAGTATCTACCCGTACTCCAAATTTGAAATCTTTATAACATTCCGAAGCATGTTTTTTTATCAATTCACCTTTCAAACGTTTTCCTCTGGGGTACCCCTTTAAACGAACATTTTTGAAAAACTATTAGTCTTGGGTGTTTTTATCAAATGATTAGTCCATATACCAAATTTCAAGCCTCTATTAAATTTTAAAGGAGCCGTTTCTCATTTATTCGGAAAATCGATCATTTTGGTGTGCGGCACCGCCTTAGTAGAAGATATTGGAAATCTGAAATTGCACACATTCTTCCTTTCGAACGGTTTACCCATACACTAAATTTGAAGTCTCTATCTTATCGCAAAGCATGCTTTCCTATCATTTCAATTTTCGAACGTTTTGGTGTGGAGCACCCCCTCTACAGAACGTTTCCGAAAAATTCGATTTTTCCGGGGTTCTTTATCAAACGACCAAGCCGTATACCAAATTGCAAGTCTATCTATTCGGGAAGTGCCTAAAAAGCGTAACAGACAGACGGAGTGACGGACACTTGGCAATTAGTATATATAGCAGAATATCAACGGTCTCGCAATACGCAACCCCCCAAATAATGTACATTTTTAAATAATTCGCGTTTCACATTTATTAGGCAAATCGAATATTTTGGTGTGCAGAACCTCTTAAAGAAGAAAATATTGAAAAATTTAAATTGAGCACTTCTCCCACAAAAATAAAGTCTCTATCTCATCCCGAAACATGCTATTTTATCATTTCCCCTTTCGAACGTTTTACTGTGGAGCACAGCCATAAATGGACATTTAGGAAAAACTCTATTCGTCTTGGGTTTCTTATCAGATGATTGGCCCATATACCAAATGTCAAGCTTCTATTACATTTTAAAAGAAAGCGTGTATAACTTATTCGAAAAATCAAACATTTTGGTGTGCGGCACCCCAAAGTAAATATTGCAGATCTGAAATTGCACATTTTCTTCTTTTCAAACTATCTACCCGTACAATAAATTTGAAGTTTTTATCCTATCGCGAAGCATTGCTTTTACTATCATTTCACCTTTCGAACGTTTTTATGTGTAGCATCCCCTTAAATGAGCATTTTTAAAAATTGTATTCATCTTGGGTTTTTTATCAAATGATTCGTCCATATACCACATTTCAAGCCGATGTCACATTGTAAAGGAGGCATTTTGCATTTGTTCGTGAAATAGAATATTTTAGTGTGCGGCACCCCGTATAATAGCAAATGTTGGAACACTGAAATTGCGCACTTTCTTCTTTTCCAGCAATCTACCCGTACACCAAATTTGAAGTCTGTATCTCATCGCGAAGCATGCTTTTTCTATCATTTCACCTTCCGAATGTTTCTGTGTGGAGTACCCACCTCCTTAAATGAGCATTTTTGAAAATCTCCATTATTCTTGGGATTTCTATCAGATGATTCGACCATATATAAAATATCGAGCCTCTATCACGTTTTAAAAAGAGCGTTTCTCCTTTATTCCGAAAATCGAACATTTTGGTGTGCGGCACACCCTAAGGTAGAAAATATTGGAAAACTGCAATTGTACACTTTCTTCCTTCCAAATTATCTACCAGTACACAAAATTTGAAATCTCTATCTTATCTCCAAGCATGTTTTTTATCATTTCACATTTCGAACGTTTTTATCTGGAGCACCGAACATTCTGAGAATAAAACATTTCTGAGAATCTCTATTTGTTTTGGGCGTTCTTATTAAATGAGTAGCTCATATATCAAATTTCAAGCCTCTATCAAAATTTAAAGGATGCGTTTTTCATTTATTTGGGAAATCGAACATTTGGGTTTGCGGCACCCCCTAAATTAGGAAATATTGGAAAACTGAAATTGCATATACTCCTCCTTTCGAACTATCTACCCGTTCACCAAATTTGAAGCTTCTATTCCACCCCGAAGCATAGTTTTTCGTCATTTCACCTTCCGAACGTTTTAATCTGGAGCACCCTCTTAAACGAATATTTTTGAAAAGCTTTTTTGTCTTGGATGTTTCCATCAAATAATTAACCCATATACCAAATTTCAAGCCTCTATCAAAATTTAAAGCAGGCGTTTCTTATTTGGTCGGAAAATCGAACCTTTAGGTGTGAGGCACCCCTTACAGTAGCAAATATTGAAAATCTGAAATTGCACACTTTCTTTTTTTCGAATGATTTACCTATACACCAAATTTGAAATCTCTATCTCATCGCAAAGCATGCTTTTCTATCATTTTACTTTTCGAACGTTTTGGTGTGGGGCAACCTCTCTATAGAACATTTTCGAAAAATTCGATTTTTCTAGGGGGTTTAATCGAACGATCGACTCGTCTACCAAATTGCAAGTCTCTATCTCTTCGGGAAGCGCCTAGAAAAAGCGTGACACACAGACGGACAGACAGATGGACAGACAGGTGGACAGACAGAAGGACAGACAGAAGGACACACAGGCGGACAGACAGGCGGACACACAGGCGGACAGACAGACGGACACTTGACAATTAGTATATATAGATAGATTTATCTTCACGAAAAGCGTTTGGTGATCTGTTTATGATTTTTTTTACAAATTTAATCTTCATATCTTAGTTAAACTTTTTGGATTCTATATATTCTTAATTATATGAATATTTATTTTCACAAAAAGCGTTTAGCGATCTGTTTATGAATTTTTACAAATTTAATCTTGTAAAAGTCGCTATGCGCATCTATATATTAATTTTGTAACTTGTTTTTGCCTTTCTGGACCCTCCAGAAGCTCACCGGTAACTTTGAAGACTGACACTTTACACACTTATAATACATACCACGAGACAGAAATTAAGGGAGCTGAAATTTCGATTCTCTTCCCCTGGGAGGTGGCAAAATTGTGTTTTTCTAAAACGAGATTTAAGCCCTGTAACCTCCCCCCCCGTTGACTTTAATGGCTAAATATATATACACTTATAATTATCCTCATGTCCTCGGACGAGTCGGACGGTCTGGGTCTTCAACACTTATAATTATCGTCTACAACAACCTAAAGGTCGGGAATAATTGTACCAATCTTTCCAAAACGCTCCATTCGTTTGTGAGTTATCTTTCCCACAAATTCATGGACACACACGCACACACACACGCACACACACACACACACACGCACGCACGCACGAACACACACACACGCACATGCACGCACGCACATACACGCACGCATACACGCACACATACACACACACAGTAACTAACATACGCACACAAAGATATCGCTTTACCCAGGTTTGATTCAAGTTATTAATTTTTTTTATTTTTTAATATTTTTTTCAAAAATTCCTTTGAAAATTTGAGGATTTTTCGAACATTTGATCGGGTTTGAAATCAATGGGGTTCCAGTATTCACTAATTGTAATAATCGTACCAAATGTTTTGTAAATCGCTCTATTTGTTCATGAGATATCGCTTTCGCAGATTATCTTTCTCTCCCCCCCCTCTCTCTTTCTCTCACTCTCTCACATACACACACACACACATACAACACAGATATCCCCTCAAACACGTTTAACCCGGGTCCAGGGATGTTTGAAACGTACTCTCCTGTCAAAACACTAATTCAAATTTTCGACCCCGTCACAATACTTTACAATATATATTATAGAATGTATGTAAGGATAGAAATAAAAGAATAATTTATGCAATCACAGAATGCAAACATTCTACCCATGGATGTTGTTTGACGAGTGTTTGTATCGATTATCCAAATGATATGTCGATTATTCGAATCGATCCGAATTTTTCTGTTTTACTTTCTGTTTTACTCTTTCATTGTAAAGCTTCCATTTTAAAATCTTCAAAATAGGAGGGGTTCGCCAAGATTAATTTTGTAAAAAATTGAGGTTCCGCTTATAAAACGATTGCGATCGATGAGCCCCCTCCCGGCCTGGGCGTTGAATATGCCCCGCTTTCCGCCCTGGTAGAGAGGGAACAACACGCTTTGCTAAAGATAACTGCGATCTGAGATAAAATTTTGAAGTCAAAAATTCGTATTTAATTACGCCAATCTTACTTTCTAAAAGAAACGTTTCGAAATTAGCTTTTCATTCTTTCATTGGGGGCTGAATGTAATCGTATAAAAGAAGTACTTGAAGTACAGAAGAACATGTTACGGTACCACAATTTTTCAAATTCAAGTAGCAATCGACTAAAAGTCATTTTCAATCGACTAAAAGCAAATGGCATGAATTCATAAAGCTTTATACTCGAACTGCAACGAGGTGGTAGTTCTAGGAATCTAGTAATAAAATTTATCAAAACAAGGCGTTTCCAATCATTTTGCAATCATGCACTTTACTTTCCTTACAATACATACAGAGTTTCTCGAAAAATCCTTAAATACCTCAATAACTTTGTAAGGAAAGGCCTATAAGTCTACACATTAAATGTGTCTATAGAAAAGTGACTATATCCGATTGAATAAAAGTGAGTGTTCCTAGTTTGTTCGCCTTTAGACTAAAATTTAAAAGTTAGGATAATGAACAAGGCAAAAATGCGAGATAGACGAAAAAAGCAATTATAAAGTTATAAAGCATTGTCTACTGAGTAGAAATCGACAATAAAACTGCTGCAGAAGCCATGTATTTAACACACTATAGTTGTTGGCGAATTGCTATTCAGGATTGCTAAAAAAACGACACTCATATGAGCACGAATATAATGTATAGAGTGTTCAAAATGTTCTACGTTAGCAACAATGCATATTTGAATTCGAGAAAAAATATTACCTCGTACTTCGACAAGCATTTCATGTGGGGCGCGGTAGCCCTGTGGTTAGCGCGCGCAGGTTGCACTCGGTAGTCCCGGGTTCGATTCCCGCCGCTGCCCAAACTGCCGCCGTGTTCACGCGGAGTACGATCATGTTAAACATGTGGGTCCGTAAGTCCTTCCGAGAGGTTGGTGGTAGGGGAAGGACGGTACGGTCCCTGTGGATGCCTCCCCCACTGGGTTCCGGTCTAAATTGGGTGGCACTTCCCGGCCGTCCAAACAGATACCTTACACCTTTCTGGAAGGTCGGAAGGTCTGGGTCGAAGAAGAAGAAGCATTTCATGTGTCTCTCCAATGCTCTATAACTTTATGATTAGATTTTTCTCGCCTCTTTCGCTTCGTTGCCGAGTTCGTTATCTAAGCTTCGTTGCCGAGTTCGTTATCACTGCTAAGGGTGCTGCAATCACTTTTTCTATCGGTCATGGCCACATTACTGTAGATAGATCTAACGTCTACATATAAGGATTTTTTTTTTACAAAGTTTTGGGTGTTTTTAAGTTATTTCTTCAAAACCCTGCACGTAAAAGCAAACTATTATGATGGAGTCAATTTGGATTAGAGATGAATTAGAGTCAATATGAATTAGAGTCAATATGAATTAGAGTCAATATGGTGGATGAGGGAGAAGAAACTAGAACTAGAAACGAAAAAAAAATGTAAATAATAAAGTGTGAGAAAAAAACGTTTGTTAATGTCCTCCCCTACACAACAGTGGCGCATGGAAAAGTAGAAAGTAAATGTTAATCACAAAGAAAATTGAACCAAATTGAGGATGTAATCAGATTCTACTCAAAACAACACTATATAAATCTTATCATTGTCCAAAGTAGATATTATGGAAAATTATTCCACCAGCTTACACCCTCATTTTCCTTCGACAATTTTGTATTGTTTTAAATTGAATTTGCCTACATCCTCAATTTGTGCAAATTCGTGTGTGATTAAATCTTATTCTCTATTTTTCCATGCGCCACTATTGAAAAAGGACATCGAAAAAAAAAAATTTTCTCATAACTAGGGGGCTCTGTCCCTTGCTTACTACGGTTTGCCACTTACCGTAACTTATTTCACGAGTCAGAAGGCTTTGACACCTAATCGCTGGCGCTCGCAGGGCACGCTTCGTAAGCTATTTAAAGTCAAATTAAAATTTAAATCGAAAAACGGTTTATTTCACCGTATTCCCGTATTATTTTTTACAAATGAACCAAATTTCACATTTTTGTATGCTATAATGTTTTGCGATACAAGAGAGAGAAATTTGATGGATTCGCCGATATGGAAGAACATTTTCCACTTCAGAAGTGCATAAAAAGTAGAATAACTCGTAAACTACATTGATATTAAAAAAAGCTCTGTCATGCAAAGATTCAACTATGTAGGTACATGCTGGCAAAACTTCGTGGTCTTGCTATTGTTAGTCTGTCAAAGACGTGGACTCGCAGCTCAAATATTTTATCTTTGGCATTAAATATTTCTTAAACTAAAGTTTAAAATCGAAAAACGGTTTATATCAAGGTGTTTCTTAAACATTTCTCTATAAGTGTATCAAATTTTATATTTTTGTATGCTATAGTTTTTGCGGTGCGAAGCAAAGACCCTCGAGGAACGAGAAATCTGTCAAACTACTGTCAGCTACTTTTTTAATACAGAGATATTTAATTACTCACATTACTCTGGCCGCCCGACTCACCCAAATGTATAGAGTAGAAATTGGACGACCGGGGTACATTTATTAAAATTTTTATCTTACAACAGAATAATATATTTCTTATACAATCAATAAGGCAAGAAACAACAAAAAATAAATCAATTTAAATAATATAAATACGAAAACAATTTTTACACTAGAACAATAACCAATTATGAATACCAAAATACAAATGATACATGAATATGAAATAAACCGAAGCGTAAACTTTTATAATGTGTTAAATGAGCATAATTTCATTGATAAAGAAAAGTCTCAAACTCTGCTACTCCCAGATCAGTGCTTAAGTAATCTAATTAGCAATTTCTTAACCTTTATAACATATTGTTTAATGTTAAAACTTTATTTTTCATTCTTTCTAACCCTATTAAACTAGAGATGGATAAGTTTTGTTGTAGGTTTCATAAGATGTGCGTTTTTTTGTATGCGAACAATCGTGGATAAAATGACCAACATCACGAATTTCCTTACGTATACAAAATGGGTGGATTTAATTTTAAACCTATTTAAACAATCAACACATAGGCCATGTCGTGTTAAGAAGTAAATTAAATATTTATTAAGGATTAATAATGATGCACCAACAATTAGAAATACGAGTAGGTTTATTTCGAGAAACGGAAGTATTTAAAAATATCTGCCGGTCATTAATTATTTCATTTTTACAAGTACTCAATAGAAAGGAATGGGTAATATTTGTTGGTACACCACAATCTGCAGATATTTTTGCAAAGTGATTAGCCGTTTCATTCTCAATTACACCTATATGTGATTTAACCCAGCTTAGTCTGATATTTACCTTACAGTACTTTATTGAAATTTTGATAGTTTTAACATAAAAAATTCATTTAGTAGATTTTAAGGTACACATTGATGAAAGATTATTGGTGTAAATATTACAATTGATTCTATTATTATTACCTCATTTAATAGCAAAATTTATTGCAGTAATTTCCGATTGAAAAGCTGAATTATGAGCTTTAAGAGAACAGCAAAAAATAGGCTGTAAAATATTATTATGAAAAATATAAATAAATATTTCTAACTTTATTATTAATCTTGGCTCCATCTGTATAAATTTTGCAATTATTTTTATTAGTGCTGTCTTGAAAGGTAATCGCGCAATTAGACGGATGGATTCTATTAAAAGGGCTTTTAAAGTAAAATTCGCTTGGTGATAGTAGAATATTATTGAGAAAAAGATTAATAATTTTCTTCCAAAAGATATATTTATTATGTAAAATAGTAAGTACTAAATGGATGGGGGGAATACCTAAAAAAAAACCAGAGATACATTTGATAAAGTCAGATAACCTGTTGATATTTTCAATAAGAAAAACCCTTGCAAAGTTTGGATTGCTCTTTATTTATTGCATCTGCCCAAATACCAGCACATTATGTATTAATCTGTTCTATAACTGTCAGAAACCAGATTTTAAAAATATTTTTATCTCTTGGAGGATTTAACTTATGTTTAAAATCCAGTAGAAGATTTTCCTCAAAGGTGCGATGCGCATTGATCCATGACTACTAAATGACAAGATATTGTTAGCAGGGATTCAGAGCCACCTGCCTCCCAGAGCTGCCACAACATGCTTCAAAATTTCCCGTTTTTTTAAGTCACCCTGTATAACAGAAAAGCAGAAGACGATGACCATGTCAATTGAAGAAGACTAGTGTGCAACACAGAGCTGTAGATTCTGGTTATTTAGGCTATTATTTGGCGGTCCTTTGGTGTTTGAGGAAACTGTTAAAGGACACTTTATTACCTTTAAAAGAATGGGCCACGAAAACAAGTACATCCTGATACCAAAACAAGTAGTTACACAATCTCAAAGGAAACTCTTTATTATTCACTCCAGGGACCAACTATAAAATTAATTATTTTAATCCAAATTCATAATTTCTTAGAATAAAGATGAAAGAGACAACCGCAAGATCAACTTTCTGGCGCCTTCCAGAGAGAAAAATAATGATAAAATAAAATATGAATTTTGCACTCCAGTCGGACAGCTAGGAACGACCTTTCCATTAAAATCCTGCTTTCATTGTTATGTTACGGATGGGAAATAAAAATATGATATGGGCAACACATGACTCAATAACTTATATAATGTAATAAATTCACTCCTTTTACAGTAAAAAAATAATGTATAAGATCCACGGTACTGTGTTTTTAACTTTGAATTGCACATTTGGTGATTTTTCGGATAACAACATGTAATACTATTTCAAAGTACCCAATTAACTTATGTTTCACACGACTCTAAATTAGCAATTAGCAATATTGATAGCATCCTCAATAAGTGATATAGTCCCTACATTAAAATATTTTAATAATTAATACATCAACTAGGCGTCATTTTTATTAATTTAGCGTCATTTTTGCAATTTTGACGAAATTTTGCGTGAATCTCGAGCGAAATATCGCGAAATTGAATATACTTTGCTAGATTATTCGCCAAGTTTGCCAAAAGCATCACCAAGTGCTGCAGACAAACGGAGAGAAAACATTTCTTATATACTAGAATGTATGTCCGTTATATGACGGAAATCATAATTTTCCAAATATTACTTTTTATTTGGGGTCATTTTTATCAATTTCACGGCATTTTTGTCAATTTATCAACATTTAAAAAAGTCGCCAAGTTGGCGACGTCCCGCTAAATTTCTCGCTAAGCATTACGCACGGACGGAGGGAAGGAAGGAGAAATGGGTTATTTTTATAGTCTATTCTTTCCAAGATATTGAACTTTTATCAATTAGTCGTCATTTCATTGATTCAGCGTCAGTTTCATCAATTTGGCGATTTTTTATCAACATTTTCGTCAATTTCACAACATTTAAAAAGTCATCAAGATATTCCGAAAAATTCGTCACCAAAATTTTGTCCAAACGTTACGGACGGAAAAATAGGTTAATCTTATAGTAGTCGGTAGATTCTTATTTTCTTCCAAGATATTGAATTTTCGTTAATTAATCTTCATTTTTATTGATTTAGCGTCATTTTTATCAATTTGACAATATTTAAATGTCGCCAAGTTGGCGACATTCCGCCAAATTCGCCGCAAAAATCTCGCTAAGCGTTATGGACGGAGAAATATGTTATTCTTATCGCAGATAAATGACTATTGGTGTCCAACTACAAAAGTATTACCAAAAGTATCTTTTCCCATGAATGGAACGAGCTAGATCAACTAGAATGATGTTACCAAATTTATCATATGATATTACATATGAAAAGTGAACATATTTCACAATAGTTAATTTTTTTATGTGATTTTTGGATAATTTATTTGAAAAATGTGAAATATCTCGAGAACGGTTTATGCTAACGTTCTAAAGTTTATGCCAATCGTTTTCTAATAAAAAATTACGTACGAAATGATTATTTGCGTAACTTTTTGAAATGTTTTGATTTTTTGATGATTTTTTTTATATTTCACTCGAAAATTTAGTAGGGGTTCTGAACATTCGATTGCGTTTTAAAACAATAAGCTTCCAGTATTCACGGATTGTAATTTTTGTATCAAATTTTGTTTGAATTGCTTCATTCGTTCGTGAAATATCGTCTCCACAGACTCACTGACACACACACAGAGACATCACCCCAAAAACGTCTGATCCGTGTTCATAAATGCTTGAAACGTGTTCTCCCGTCGAAAACTCGAATTCGAACTTTCGATCCCATCACAATACTTTCCTTATACATTATACTACGTATATAAGGAAAGTAAAAAGCGCTTGTTTTTATAGTTAATATTTTAAATATGGATAGATATGTATGTGTAATGATAAAATATTTTTAGTTTGCCTATATAATATTCTATTTCAACTGCTTTACGTGGCTGGGGTATCCACTTAATTGCGTCAAAGCTTTTATAGGATGCTAATATAGTATTTTTATAGGATGCTTTATAGGATGATTTATAGGATGATTTTATAAGTATTCTAAATAACTGAATACTATACAGATATTTATTATCTTTAAAAGGACTTACTTTTCAAATATGTAATCATTAAATATATATGCCATATTCTCACCTGTAAGTAAAATAATATGTATTAAAATATTAAAATGAAATAAACAACTGATAAATACATTGAATAAATGAAATGCTTATAAATATTCAAGTATGATATTTTTAATAATCTTTACATTTGGTTCAGAAGCTAGGCATGAAAAAAGTTTATGAAGATTTTACGTTATAATGTATAAATTAAAAAAAAATCGAATTTTTTTATATCTAGAGCAAAATAATGTTGGGAGAATAAACAATAATTCAATCTTAAGTTGAAGTTTTTGTCTTTCATATTAAATTAATTAAAATTCCGATCATTTCTCTTGTATTATTGATGCAAATTGGCCTTGTATTATTGGCCGTCAATTATTGATGCAAATCGATATTTACTGATAGATGGGTTCTTCTAGTATTCACTGACTGTCCAATTTTCATTCTGAACGTCCCATTCTTTCTTGAGATATCGAGTCCATAGTCTCACGGACTCATTTGCTTACGCGCACATGCATATATACATGCATACACATATGCATAAACTCAAAAGACAATTGATTTAAAATCAGTAAATCCGTCAAAAACTCGAATTTGAATTTTCGAACCCTCACAATATTTTTTCTATACGTTATACTATGCATGCAAGGAACCATTTGCAACTTCTTAGTGAGCACAATATCTTATACATGCACATGCACATTTAGCCACATTCCATATTTTACAGACCTATCAACAGTTAAATGAAATCAATGCTCTCATTCGAGCCTCGAGCTTTCTTCTTCGAGTTAGATTCTAAACGGCGGCCCGCAGTGTTCTCCCAAGCAGTTACTTGATGATCGATGATCACGGAAAAATCAATGAACAGAATTTTCTTTTGTGTTTGTTGCTTAAACAAAAAGAAAGCTTCGAAACTGTTGCTTTATAATCTCGCGAACAAAACTTTAAATTCTAATGGAAAATGGATCGCGATTGTTTTGTAAAAAACGTTAATTAAATTGTTTTGCTGAGTTGAAGAGAAATGTTTGTTTAAAATGGGTGTGGGTATTTTAAAACGATTGTTTCGTTCAAAATTCAAAACTGCATGCAAAAGTATCATTCGAAATATATCATTCTAAGTATAAAGAAATCATTCTTATGTATAAATATACGCATATCTACAATGTTCCTAGGACAGTTCTTAAGCACCCCAATAATTTTGTAACGAAAGGTTTAAAAGCGCTTCTAGAGCATTGTTTGTTTAATGAGTAGGAATTGACAATAAAACTATTACAGAAGGCATTCATTTGACACAATATGGTTATAAGTGAATTGATGTCACATTCAAGAATGATACAATAAACAATGCTTATATGAAAAGAAAACTAGTGTAGAGTCTGTTTGAATGTCCTCCGTAGAGATAATGTAGTACAATTGAGAGAATCCCAGAAATATTATTACAGCGTATTTTAACAAGCATTGCAGATATCGCGTTAGAGGTTCTCATGATACAACTTTTGACAAGTATTTATTTTCTTTCGTATGAGTTTCGTTCGTTCCTGGTATTGATTTCTGCTAATTAGATAGTGCTTTACAACTTTGTAATGGGCTCATTTCGTCAATCTTGCTTTGTTGCCGCGTTTGTTATCCTAACTTTAAAATTCCCTGCCAGGGACCTTGCAATCACTTTCATTTGATCGGGCATGACCATTTCACTACAGGTAAACCAAATGTGTACGTTATTTTACCTTTCCTTACAAAGTTATTCGTAGCTACCCTGTATTTCATTTTGATGTTTCCTCCTGAGAACTGTGACTGTTTTTGAAATAAATTTAACAATAGGATTTATAAATCTACATTGTCCTTTGCTTTTTGAAATGAAAAAAAATTTAAATCCAGATTTGCACTAATCAAGAACACATTCACGATATGCGATTCTTTTATTAGACAACAAGCAGTATACCCGTTCTTCGCATGGAATAATATAAAGAAACTTAAAATTCACAATTATATGCAAATTTCTATAATATTCTAAATGACATTGTTATTCAAAACATTCTATTAAATTATTCAATTCCATTATCATAAAAATAAGTATAAAAATCTTTGTTCTCACTATGCAAAACTATCCTCACAGGCACGTCTGAAGAACAAAACATCCTGGTCCCGTTTGAAAACAAACAAAAAATATGAAAAAAGCATGGTATTAAAATATTTCATTTAATTCTCCTATAAAGAAGTATAAGAATTTCTGTTCTTGCTATACAAAATTATCTTTACGTGCAAATCTGAATAAAACACCTTGACCCAGTTTGTAAACAAATTTATAAAAAATATGAATTTGGATCAATATATGTCAAAATGAAAGCGCTAAAATGATATTAGACGATATACCCGTACTACTTTTAGCCTGTTTCAACAATAATCGGCTAAATACAATATATGAGTTTGAAAATTCCTTTTTAAAATGAAACAGATGATGCAAAAATTGAAAATACCAATAATTTTTCCGTGATTTATTTTCGAAGATTTTAATTGATATAATCCAGTGAAAAATGCAATTCCGATAAAATTTATGTTAATATACATTTTTTGTATTATTTCAATCGGAAAGGATTTAATAAAATCGTCTGCTGTATAAACACACTGGATTTAATTCCGTTGCTAAGCAACATGATACACTTTTCTTTAAAAAAATAACATTATATAGCAATAAAAATATCGTCTGCATAATACTATCTCTATTGTGTGTTCAATTTTTATTAATATCTCGATAAACCCTGGTCTTATAAATTCGAGACAAGGACTAAATTTTGAGTGGGGATATTTCACGGCTACCCTCAAAATTGGGCATGGGACCCTATACGTCGAGCTGACCAACCAGGGAACCTCCTATGAAGGCCACTCCATTTTTTTAAAGTCAATTTTCCGGTTGTATTCCTCGAAATACGGGTTCTAGGTATTCTAAACAACAGGAACAAGTTTCATTTTAATTTTTTTTTTTCAAAAAGCAGTTTCATAGAAATGCATACAAGATATAAGCTGCAGCTCACTAGGTTTTGTTTTGTATCAGCTACTTCTTTTGCGAGATTTCTATGAATATTTAGTCAGTTGCAGACTTTGTCGTTTTGTTCTTGATGCCAATTTTACAACAAATCGAACTAGAGGATCTATCTGTATTAATTTCAATTTCACACAGTGTGTGTATTTAATGCATGCATTCAAGAAATTAATTATTGCTGTATGCCTCTAATTAAATAAAATGGCATATGAAAAGTAAATATTTTTCTAGGTCAGTAGAATCCACATGTAGAAATAGGTTATTAATTTCAAATATAATCCAAGTTTCAATATCACAATTAAACATAAATTAACTTTTGCTATTAACTTACTCTTAATTTACTTACTTTTAATTAATATTTCAGTTTCAAAAAAAGGTGCAAATATATTCCATTAAGATACTAATGTAAAATATTTGACATCTATAAGGTTATTGAAAAACTCTTTAACATAGCATTAAAATAACAAGAAGACTTGTATATAGCTTAATTTAAAATATTTAATTCATATTGAAATGTTTAGCTCTTGTTCAGAATCCATTGAAAGCATTGATAAAACTAACATTACCTACACAATTTTACACTACCTTCGAAATTTAAATTCAAGATAAGATATTAGTTAGAGTTCCTAATGTTTTCTTTTGAATAAGAGCCATAGTTAAAATGAATATGGTGCTAGAGAACATTACATGGGATGCTATACGCAAGATTATTATTTGCATAAATATATGACTGCGTTAATTCAATTTTATTTACACTTTTACGGAGAAAAGCGGAGAAGTTCGCTTCTTACAAATTGATTTTTGTCGCTGGAGGAACATTATTCTGCGAGGGACACACAACAAAGTGCCTGGGGGCTGTCTAAAGGTTATCGACATTTTTCGAAGATGTTCTCCAATGGGAATCTACCTCACGAGAGGAGAGGTCATAACTTGCAGCGTTTCTCAAATATTTCTTGAGAATTTCTTGGAGTTTCTTTGCATTTCTTGTACTTAGGAGAGGAACCCAAGATTGTAGAAGTAGAGCTTTAAAGAGAGACTTTTTGTTTAAAATCGGGAGATTTTCTTTTATCTAAAAGACACTTCACGCAAAGAAATAAAGAAATACAACGAGGAAGATGTGCTTTTTCTCAAAGTTTGTAGTTCGTACACTTAAACATTCTAAGTAACATTAAATTTTTACATTATATGCAGATGCGGATAAAATAAAAATCTGCCGTGAGCAGCACATGACTTTTCTTACATAATACAATGATTTTCAGTACAAAAAAAATGGGGTACAAAATCTACGACACAATGTGATTAAATTAATATCACGTAACTTTACATTGGGCGCTTTTGGCAATATATTAGCCCATACAGAATGACTCATTCACACTCACATGCAAAATTTTCATTAAAATGCAATTAACAATTAATTAATATATCGTGAAATGAATGGCTATTGACAAATTCTTTGAAGTCAAAATGTAAAAGTATCATAAAATTATATTATCTCTTGAATGGAACGAACTAGATTTACGAGAATAATGTTTGAAAATTTATTACATAATATTTCTTATGGAAAGTGAATCCATTTGCTGATACTATTTTTATAATGTTATGCAATTTTTTGATAAATGCATTTGAAAAATGTGAAATATGTCAGAAACGGTTCATGCTAGCGTTCTAAAGTTTGTGTCTTTCGTCTTCTAATAAAACATTACTTATTAAATGCTTATTTATTTAACAGTATTGCAGATTCTGATTTTTCATTATGTTTTCAAAAAATATTCGAAAATCGTGCAATATCTCGAAAATGATTAATGCTAGGGTATTGCAATGTATATAATTTTTTTATAATAAAAATTACGCTTGAAATGATAATCTAATTATCATTATTGAAGGGCCTGATTTATGATTTTTCGAAAATTCCTTCAAAATGTTTGGGGTCTTTCGAACTATCTATTTCGTTATTTTTCGTTTATAAAATTAATAGGGTTCCAGTATTCATTAGCTATAATAAACGTACCAATTTTTTTAAACGTGCCATTCTTTCATGTGATATCGCTACCACAGACCCAGTGATACACACACTACAATGCACAATACATACACACTAACTGACATGAACGCATAGGGACGTTACATCAAAAACGTTAAATGCGAGTTTATGAATGCTTGAAGCGTGGTCGTCCGCCAGACTCTGTCACAATACTTTCCCTATACAATATTATGTATAGAGGGGAAGCGAAAAAGAAGTTAAAATACTCGACAAATTGATTAATTTAATTTATTACTAGGAGTATACCCGTTCTGTGTACGAAATATGCAGTATAAAAAATGTTAAAATTCACAGTTGGCGGTGAACTTTTAGTAGTCTGAGTCTTTCTCTTGAAAGTTGTAAAGTCCACTTCGACCATAAGGGCTTGCAATTTCGTGCCAGTAGCTCAACGGTAGAGCATCGGCTGGCCAGTTTAGAGATCAAGGGTTCAATTCCAGGTTGGGGCAGCAAGACTCTTTACAAAATGTATAATATTTCAAAGAGGAAATAGGTAAGTTCTCCCGCAAGATGATATTGACAAATAAGAACACAGCTTTTTATATAGATTTTTTTCATATTGATAACTAGCAGTGTATCCGCTCTTCGTATGGAATATATAATATAACGAAACTTAAAATTTACAATTATGTGCAAACTTCTACCGTACTCTATATGACATTGTTATTCAAAATATTCTATTAAAATATTTAATTAAATTCTCCTAAACATAAGTATGCGAATATGTGTGCTGGCTATACAAAACTATATTCACAGGCACACCTAAAGAGCAAAATATCCTGGTCCCGTTTGAAAACAAATTTACAAAATATGTGAAAGAGCATTCTATTAAAATACTTAATTCAATCCCCTTATAAAGAAGTGTAAGAATCTATGTTCCTGTTATACAAAATTATATTTACGGGCAACTCTGAAAACTAAAACATCCTGACCCTGTTTGTAAACAAATTTATACAATATTCAATTGTATCAATATAGTTCCAAAATGAAAGCGCTAAAATGATATTAGAAGATATGCCCGTACTACTTTTATTCTGTTTCAACAATCGGCTAAACACCATATATGAGTTTGTAAAATCTTTGACAAAATAAGAGAAATGACGTAAGAAATTAAAAATACCAACAATTTTACCGTAATCTAAATCCGAAGACCTTAATTGATATAATCCAGTCAAAAATGCAATTGTGATACATTTATTTATATATATATATTATTTTATTAATATTTAATTCGGAAAAGATTTAATAAAATCTTTTGCTGTATAAACACATTGGATGTAATTACGTTGATGAGCAACATGATACATTTTTTAAAAGTAAAAATAGCATTATCTAAATAAATAAAATTGAAAATTTGTCTCTTTGTCTGTCTGTTTGTTAGTCTCATTATCACTGAAGAACGGCTGAACCGAATTTTATGAAATTTTGTAGATAGCCTTGAAATATCTTCATTTATAATTTAGTCTATGTTTCGAGTTTCTGAGATCAGAGGTTCTCGAGATATTAATGAAAAAAAACTTTCGTTTGTCCCACCATCATGGGAGAACGGCTGAACCGAATTTGATGAAATTTTGTAGATAGTCTTGAAATAGCTCTATTTATAATTTAGTCCATGTTCCGAGTTTCTGCGATCAGGGGTTCTCGAGATATTAATGAAAAAAACTTTCATTTGTCTCATCATCATGGAAGAACGGCTGAACCGAATTTGATGAAATATTGTAGGTAGCCTTGAAATAGTTCCACTTAAAATTTAGTCTATGTTTTGAGTTTCTAAGACCAGGAGTTGTCTAGTTATTAATAGAAAACGAAACTTTTTCCTGGTTTTTCCTGATTCTTCCAAACGAAAAAGGTTGGAAATCGTTGGTTTAAAACTTGAAAGTGAATTAAAACTCTGTTTCTGAGTTTTGTGGGCAATTTTTGGGCTAATTACTCACTTTTTAAAATCGCAGGTTTTAAACATGGATTTAAATGGAAACAATGGTTTATTTTTCACAAGTTTATTCAACAATGAAAAGTATTGAGAAATCAAAATGGTTATTTAATTATCAGCATTTTATGAGAAGATTCTTTCTTCAATCATGATATACATTGACTTCCAAAAGTTAAGCATGCAATGCAAATTTTCATTTTTCGAGAACTTATTTGAATTTGAGTGGCTGAAAATCACTGCGGATGTAGATGGCAGTATGCAAATATCATATGTTACAGCCATTCATGATTGCCTGTCCGGATATATGCTAATTAGACTGTCGTTGAAGACGCCAGCATTCTGAAGGGTTTGAGGAGGTGCATTTAAATGCTGATACGAAGTGTTTATAAGTTGTGTAGGATTATTTTTGATGATACTCGTGTTTCTATGGCTGAAAGAAGAAGAATGACAGATAGTGAGCGTTGGCGTGTTGTCGGACGCATTGAAGCACGAGAGTCAATCAAAGATGTCTCTATTTTCATTGGCGTTGATCATTCGGTAATTTCTCGATTATGGAAACAATTCCAAACAAGTCAAACAGTTATCTGGAGACTTGTGCCCGGTCATCCAACGGTTTCACCCCCTCCCCCTGATAATCGGTATATTGCTATAGTAACCAAGCGTAATCGACGACCGACCACCACAACTGTTACATCAATGGTTGGAGCGGCACTTGGTAAGACAATATCTGCCAGTACTGTGCTCAGAAGGCTCCACGTGAAGAGACTGTACGCCCGAGTACCACGTTTTTGTGTTCCACTAACCGTCCAAACCAGAGGGGCAAGATTAAAGCGGTGTGGTCAATATGTCAATTGGACTGTCTCAGATTGGTGCAAAGTCCTGTTCAGGGACGAGTCCAGATTTGCCCTGAAATCAGATGATAAGCGTTTAAGGGTCTGGAGAGAACGAGGCACACGCAATCAGGTTAAGAACATCATTGAACATCACGCATTCAGAGGTGGCATCGTCATGGTGTGAGCTGGAATTTCAATGGGATATCGCACTGAGCTGCACATCTTTAAAGGCGGTTCTGTGACGGCTGCGCGATATCGGGATGAAGTCCTAGACCCCTTTGCGAGACTCTGCGTTGCAACAGTTGGTCTTGATTTCCTCCTTATCGACGATAATGCCCGTCCCCATCGAGCTAACATCGTTGATGAATACATGGGAAGTGAGGGCATTTATTGTATGGAGTGGCCGACGTATTCTCCCGACCTTAATCCCATTGAAAACCTTTGGGATGTCCTCGGGCGTGCTGTCTCTGCACGTTTACCTCCTCCCTTCCCGGCCGTCCAACTAGTTACTCTAAGTCCTCTGGACGAGTCGGACGGTCTGGGTCTTCCACGTTTACCTCCTCCAGCCAGTCTCAGAGAGTTGGAATCTGCCCTATTGGAGGAATAGCCATTGATCGCATCTGCGACGGTTGATCCCCTCATTGAAAGCATAGAAAATTGTTGTAAAGTTTGTGTGAAAGTCCGAGGTGGTCACATACCATATTAATATAAGTTTTGTTTGGTTTGTTTGCTTTTTAACATCATTTTGTTAATGATCCAAATGTGACGTCATCATATAACTTACGAAAAGTAAATATTTTTTTCATCTTTGTACATAATTCTTATTTTCTTTAATGCATAAACACATTTCCTCCCTTCATGTGCAATTTTGAGTTAATCAAAGCTTTACTTTTCCACTTTTGTTGATTTTACCGTCCTTGCTTAACTTTTGAAAGCCAGTGTATTACATACATGTATTAACTCTTTCGTTTTCTGCAATATTTATATGGACATTATGTGCTGACAGTTGACCATCCATTTATGAATTATTATTATCATGACAGTACATTAATGGCTGTAAAATGTGGTTTCAATTTCTATCCTCCTTTACGTCTGTCAAACTAGTCCTGAAACTACACTTTCCATAAATCATCTTTTTTTTTCAAATAAATGTTATAGATAGGAACTTGCAATTTAATTAGTCATTAATCTTGGTTTTCGGAACTTGCATAGATATACTGTTTAAATCTTTAAACAGAATATATCTTATTTTCCTAAACTTGCGTAGTTAGTACATAGCTTAAATCTTTTAATCTTGGTTTTCTACAGTCCCAGAACTCGCCTGTAGAAGGCGTTCTATAAAACTTGGAATACATTTCTAGGGCAGATTACAGCAGTCACAGACCGGTTTCACTTATTATACGCTCATCAGCATGGAATAGACAATATCTGCAATGACCACTCTGCTATAATTTTGCTAACTTCTATGGGAACTGACAAGTCCAACCGTCCTTCTTAGTAACACATTTAGAGAATTTTTAAAATGTCGCCAAATTGATAAAAATATTTGTAAATCCATAAAAATATCTTGAAGTTGATAAAATTGAGCCAAATAAATGAAATTAAATGTATTTTGTAAGGGAATAGTATTGTGATGATGTTTCATCAATTTGTCGCCAAGTGGGACTGTCAGTTTCACAGTCCCACTTGGCGATAAATTTAATGATTTTTGAAATGTCGCTACATTGACGAAAATGTCTCCAAATTGATTGAATGACGCTAAATTTACTAAAATAACATCGAATCGGTGAAAATTCAAAATTTATCATAATTAAGTACGATTTTCTAGATAATTTCTGTCTTTTTGTGAGAATTAAAGAATATTTTTTCTAAATTTATTTACAAACTGAACCAGGATGCTTTATTCTTCACATCTGCCTGTGAAGACAATTTTGTGTATCGAACCCAGAGATTCTTATACATTTTTTTAGAAGAATTAAATTAAATATTTTAATACAATATTTAAATAACAAAGTCATTTAGAATTCTATAGGAATTTACACATAATTGTGAATGTTAAGCTTCTTTATCTTATATTTTCCATACAAAGAACGGGTATACTGCTAATAAGCTATATAAAATTAAAAATCTGTCTGTCTGTTTGTTTGTAGATATATTTGTGTGTTTATTTGTCTCATTACCATGGGAGAAGGACTGCACTGAATTGGATGAAATTTTCGGGATAGACGTGAGATAGTCCCACTTAAAACTTAGTCTATGTTCCGAGTTTTTAAGACCAGGGATTATCGAGATAGCACTATTAAAGCACTATTAAAGCACTATTAAAGCACTATTAAACCTTCCATTGAGATAGCATTATGCAAACGATATTTCTTCCGTAAAATTATTTGAAAAAAAAAATTATATAATGTTGCTAAGCGACGGAATTAAATCCAGTGAGTTCATATTTGAAAAAAAAAATGTATATATTATGTTGCTAAAAAACGGAATTAAACCCAATGAGTTATTACAACAGTAAATATTTTTCGGTTTAAATAATAAAGAAATATGTATATAAATAAATTTTTATTGGAATCGCATTTTGGATTGGATCTTATTACGGCCTTTGGGTTTAACGAGTTTAGATTATTGATATTTTCAAATTCTTACACAATTTGTTTTATTTTGGGGAAGCATTTTTAAGTCCATATATTGCAGTACGGATCTATCTTCAAATATATGGGTATAATCTTTTAATCTAAGAAAATATAAATGATTATGTCCATCTGCCCCGGTAACGCTTGGAGAAATTTGGCGGGCTTTTTTTTAATACTGCGAAATTGATGAAAATGTTGTCGAACTGCTAAAATTGTTGCCAAATTGATAAAAATGTCCCAAAATTTATAAAAAAAATATCGTCAAATTGATAAAAATAATGACAAATTAATGAAATTAATTTTGTTTTGAAATGGTATAGTATTGTAATGATGTTTCTGTAGTTTTTGACTGTCAGTCCATCCAACTTGATATCAAATTTGGCGACCTTTTAAAATGTGTCCAAATTGCTGAAATAGCGCCAAATTAATCGATAAAACAAATCAATAAATCTATTGTAAACTTGGCACTAAAAATGACACCAAATCAATGAAATTAATTGTTTTTTGAAAGATGATAGTATTGTAATGATGTTTCGGTAGCGTTTGTCTCTTTGTCCAATTGTCCCACGTTCTGACAAATTTGGCGATTTTTTAAAGCGCCGCCAAATTAATGAAAATGCGATCAAATTGATAAAATGATACTAAACTAATGAAAATGACTCCTAATTTATGAAAATTCAATATTTTGCAAAATTAAGATCAATTTCCTTGATAATCCCCGCCGCTTTGTGCGAATTAAATAATAGTTTTTTTAAATATGTTTACAAACGGGACCAGGGTGTTTTTTTTTCTTTAGATCTGCCTGTGAAGATAATTTTTTATAGCGAGCACAGAGATTCTTTTACATCTTTTTGGGAGAATTAAATTAAATATTTTAATAAAATGTTTAGAATAACAATGTCATTTAAAGTATCATAGGAATATGCACATAAATGAAGTTTTATATTCTTTATATTATATATTCTGTGCGAAGAAAGAGGATAATGCTAGTGTAGCAATAAAAATGTCGTCTGAATAATGCTATCTCTATGCAAGGTTCATTTCCTTGTTAATATCTCAATAATCCCTGGTCCTAGAAACTTGAAATATAGACTAAATTTTAAGTTGGACTATTTTACGTCTACCCTCAAAATTTCTTGAAATTTGGTGAAGCTGTTCTCCCATGATAATGAGACGAACATACATACAGATAGATGTTCAATTTTATTTAGATAGCACATACACCAGACGTTGTTCGTGATGTAAAATATATACGCATTATTATGTAGTATTCTAAATGAAATCTATTCTGAAATCTATTCTATTATTCTGTAGTATTCTAAATGAAATTGTTATTTATAACATTCTATTAAAATATTTAATATTTCTCCTATAACGAAGTATAAAAATCTTTATTCTCTATAAAATTATCTTCATAGGCAGATCTGAAGAATAACACGGTTTGGTCCAGTTTGTAAACAAATTTACAAATAATATGAAACTGCATCAAAATGTCAAAAGATGCTAAAATGAAAGCGCGATGGTATTCAAAGATATACCCGTACTACTTTTATTCTGTTTCAAGAATTAGCTGTTTACAGTATATGAATTTGAAATATCTATGTCAAAAAATAAAATTAAACAGATGATGTACGAAATTGAAAATATTAATAACTCCCGTAATATTTAAACTCGAAAGCTGTAATTGTTGTAATCCAGTCAAAAGTGCAATACGGTTCATTATAAAATTTATTTTTTGTATTCATTTCTTTATTATTTAAATCGGAAAACTTCTATAAAAATCGTCTGCAATGTAATCACATTTGATGCAATTACGTTGTTGAGCAACATGATATAATTTTCGTCAAATAAATTTGCGGAAAAATATCATCTTCATAATGCTATTTCTATTCAAGGTTTGTTTCTTATTAATATCTGGACAACCCCTTCTCCGAGAAACTCGAAATTGGACTCAATTTTAAATAGGCTACAGATAAAGTTTCATGAAATTAGTTGCAGTCAAATTCCGGCCATGCTGAGACGAAAAAAAAAAAGATTTTTAATTTTATTTATATAGATTACTCAATTTCTTTAATTTTTCATAACCAGTTTTCAGTTTCTGAAAAAAAAATGGTCGAAAAATCTCACGCTTTTCCTTTGTGCGACCCCTTTTTAAACTAACAAGACGTTAACCCATTGAAATAACAATTTCTTTTGACAAATCCCATTATTTCGAGCGATACTGCCTGTAGATACGTAGATAGATACAGACATTGACAAATTGGTTGGTTCATATTCAGTTATACTTTATAACGCATAAATTCATCAAATTTCGGAAGTGGCAATATTTGATTCCCATCAATACATTTTCCCGTTACATATATTATAAACCGCGGAGAAAGTAAAAACATAAAATTATCGAAATAAATTGATAGAAAAACTTTCAATTTTAAACAATTGTACACAAATTTCCCCCTTAGCCTAACTCCTTGTTGTAGGGAATATACAATAAAGTAATTTAGACAGAGAGTGTTTCGTTAAGGGCCATAAAACTGAATTTTTACCTAGACTTCGCTAAGTATTTCGCCCTTCTACATATAGACGGCTATGTAAGATATCGTGGAGATAGGAAATATAGCTTCTCAGACCGTTATTTTCCAGATCGCCAACCCAAATAATTACTTTCGACACTTATTTATCGCCATTTAGTAATTTATGGGGAAAATGTTGGAATCGTGTCAAAAATCAGAACTCCAGTTTTTGATTGATCTACATGTTTCAGGCACTATAGGACACAAAATATCTACTTTTAACGTGAAGTCCGTATGTGTATTTGTCTGCGTGTTAGTGCAAAGTTGTAAGGATTAATAATTTCTATCCTCGACTTCTTATTTTTCAAGCAGTGTCTTCCCGGTAGAAAGAAGAGTCCAAATTTAAATAGCAGCCTCGCAGATTGCGGACCCAAGATGGAGCTGACAACCAGGTTATAAAGATGCGACGTGCGAAGCACGAAATGGTGAGAGATGGTATGAGTTAGGACGTGACGTGTGTGGATGCAGACGATGGTAGGAAGAGTGGACTATGTGCATTCTCAATTATTATTTGTAAATTACGTTATTGAGGTTTATTTTATGATTTCTCCAGTTTAAGAATAAACTTGTTGTTTTTATCAAAGATGCCTGCGTGTTCATTCCGACGCCTTTACGTAGTACGTATCCACTCTGCCTCTAAAACTATAATATAACATTTTACAAAATGTGGTGGATAAGTCACCTGTGGGTTTACGATTAGATGTTGGCAAGTTTCGGAACCTGAATTTTTTGTAAAATGGCCCACATAAATAATCAGAAACTGTGATATAACACTAAATATGCTAAAATGTGTCAAATAAATGCTTGTTTTTGACGTAATGGTTAACGACAAAACGAAAAACACCAACTTTATTACTTCAGGAGAGACAATTCCCGAGTTATTTTGCTTGTGCCACTTGTGGACAACCCTGAAACTGAGTAGATTTTGATACGATTCGACAAAATATACCTAGTCTTTCTTTGCGAAATGTCTCGATATAATTGACAAATTCTGAAATAAAAGATTAAGTATGTTTGAAAGTATTCATTAAATGCTTGTTTTATACGTAGTTTTTCATGACGAAACGAATAAGACAAATCCATTACTTCAGTACGAACTGGTTTTGAGAAGTTTTTTTGTAATTTTGAAGAACTGGCTATGTTTTAAAAGCATTACAGTCTAATTAAAAAGAAGACGTATAAAAACTACAAACTGAATAAGTATCCGTGTCAATTTAAGCAATTAAACTCAATTTAATGGATTATGAATTTGAATATATAGGGAAAGCTATGTCCTGTCTATATCATATTTTTTAGCTTGAGACGAGGGCAGTCCAAGATAATGACATATTAGTTACATATGATTATTTATTGAGCGTCATTCCCTGATACTTTTAAACGTTTAAAGCTCATGCAATGCAAAACGGCAGCTGCTTTCTAGTGCATTGCATTTTATTTATAATATTATTATAAGTAAAATGCAATATTAACTAATATTACCTATAAAAGAAAATTCACAGTCTTTTCCTTACTGATTATAGAGGGCGTGTCATTCATGCGATTAACAAAATGTCCTGTAGCAATTCTTTTCAACCAACCAGCTTTTATTCTTTTTTTTATATCCAGACCGTCTAACCTACCCGAAGATGTAAGGTGACTGGACAGTCGCGAAAGTATCACACATTTTAGATCGGAAACCAATGGGGTAGCAACTACAGGAATAGTATTATCCTTCCCCTAACTTCTCGAATGGATTATTGGACCTACAGCTTTATCTTTCCCATACTCCGCGTAGACACAGACATTGTTTTGGGTCAAGGATCGAACAAGGATCGAAGTCAAGGATCGATTGTCAAGGATCGAACACGAGACTACCGTGCGATTCTCCCATCTTAACCACTGGGATATCCAGTTCCAATTTATGATCTTTCCTTATTTTGACCCAAACCACCCGACTTACCCAAAGGTGTAAGGTATCTGCTTGGACGGCTGACCCAGAGTCACCCAATTTAAACCGGAACCCAGTGGGGGCAACATCCACAGAGAACGTACGTGCTTTAACCATTGGGCTATGCCGCCCCAACCAATCAACTTTTTATATTTTTTTACAACTCAGACTGTTCGTCTCACCCGAAGGTTTAGAGTAGCTATTTGGGTGGTCGGGAGCAACCGATCATCATCTTCTTCTGTCAGACCTACCCAAAATGTAAGGTATCTGTTTGGACGGCCGGTGAGTGCCAATAAATTTAGACCCGAACCCAGTTGGGGCGGCATTCACAGGGACCGTACCCTCCTTCCCTTACCACCAACCTCTCGGAAGGACGTACGGGCTCACATATTTAACGTGCCCGTACTCCGCTTGAACACGGCAACCTTGTTAATTAGTATCAACCAGCATTTTGTATAGCTAAATGGATATTCTAATTTTATTGTCAATTACGGCATTTGTTCAAAAGTTAGAGCCCGTAGTAATGAGCTAAACACTTAAGCTAAATTGTCATAACAGCATGCTTTGCAGACTCGTAAAAAGAATTTAAACAATATCACGTTGAGATTTCCTTATAACAAACTTTCGAATATAAGGAAAATATATTATAAATAAAATGAATATATTTTAGTAATTTTATAACGTTACTGATTACCGGAAGGAATGTCGAAAAGCCGGATCTCGAATGATCGATATTTTGAGTAGACGAGATCTCGAATACACGATATTTGTATGAGTACCGTTAAAACTTTGTTTAACTACCATCATAGCCAGAGTGCACTTTAAGCAGCCACCACTTAGTATAAGTAGTAAGTGCATAAGTAGAATGTGTCTTCTCCTACCTCTCTAGTTCTGATATTGCTCTTGTATCTCCCCTTGTGACTCTCATGTCTCCTGCGTGTCACTTGTGTTGTTGCCACCTTGTCTAGCTAATTGGCACTCCTTCAGCGAAGCTCATGTCTGGAGTGTTCTTTCACAGTATGGAAACATTGTAATAGACACTTTAAATTAATTAATAAGAATGTGACGTGGGCAGCATATGACTTTCCCTATGGACTCAAATTCATTTTCTCTTGATTTCTTTAATAATTCATTAAACTGCGTTTGATTGATCAAAGTAACAGGTATACTTATTTAAAATTAGACTGAATTTGCATTTTTAATTCAATTTTCGTTTTCATTTGGTAACGGGTATTTCATTTAGAGGTGACGTAGCAAACATGCAAAAAACTAAAATATCTCGAGAACGGCTAGACCTAGAACAATGGGGTTATTCTTTTCTTCGTCAAAAATGACGCAAAAAACAAACATGTGATGCATACATTTGAGCACACGTATTCTTTTATTTTAGATTTTGACGATTTTTGCGGACCATTTCGCGAAAAAGACTGGTTCTTTTTTTCTGAATCGTTTCAAAATCTAATCAGCACCAGGAAAACTCACAAGTGACTTACCAATAAAATTTTATAAAATTTGGTCCACTAGTTTTTGAGTCAGTGTGGATGCTTACCTTATACACACAGACACACGCCCAGACACACAGACAGATACACAGACAGACACACGCCCCCCCCTTCCCCACACACACAAATAAACACACACACGAACAGACACTGACGTGACGCGAAAAATAGTTTCTCGTGTTTAAGAGGTCTCAAAAAGTGTAGATCCGCCGAAAACTCGAGTTGCAATTTTCGACAAGTTTCCAATACTTTCCCTATACATTGCCATGTATTGTAGAGAAAGTAAAATATATAGAGAAAAATCTGATTATTTTACATTAAAAGCGCATGTGTGTTTCGCCATATTTTGTGCAAATCATATACAATATTTATTTCTACATGGTTCATAAGGAAGTCTTTAGTCACCCCCAACAACTTCGGAATTAAAAATTATGGGCAATATAAAGGTTATAGGCAAATTTTTGTTATATACAGGAATGACGCCAATAAATATCACTTACGTATCAATAAATATCACGGAATCTAAAGCAAAGACTGTTCAAAATGCCTTCCGCCGCCGATAATGCACATTTGAATTCGAAAAAGAATATTGCGCTCCATATTGTTTATAATTAGTGGTTGCGCATCTAGCAACCGATTAAGTATGGCAGATATTTATTGCTTAATTTATAGAGTTTCGTCTGCATTACTGTTGTCGGTTCCTACTAATTACGCAATGATGCAGTGAAAGAGGTGGGGGGGGGGGCAGGAAAAATGCCAATATATGATGAAATGTCGAGCAAAACAGTCGTGTATCAGAAAATTGCCATTGCCTTTTTTCTAGGTCGATCCGGGATGTTGCAGATAGAACTAAAATATATTTTAAACAAAATTATATATTGCTTTTAACTGCAGAAACTATTCAGATAATTTTTTCCAGTAAAAAGTGTCTCTATATTATTAAAGTACTTTTACCAGTTTTAGTTGTCAGTCTCTAAATTATGCAATTATAATATAGAACAATATTAAGCAGTAAATATATATTAAATATACCTATCAAAATTACCAAATACACTAATACCCTAACAGATGTTTCCTCTTCAATATGATACAAAATATTGAGAATTTTAAAATGTTTTAAAATTAATTTTGTATAAAGATAAATGATTAGAATTAGAACTACGTTCAATTGTTTGCTATATGATATCATTCAATTTTTGAAATACGAAGCATTATTCTGATCTAGTCTTGCTTTATTAAATTAATGATATCCCTCTCTATAATAATCAAATAATATAATTTTAAATATGAGTAATAAAGTACTCCAGAGCCCAGTAGGATTAGTCTTTTTCAGGTGGGGACTAACAAAGAAACTCCCCACTTCATGTATTTAATGTATCCTAATTCCTCCTTAATGGTTTTTCATGAGAGAAAAGGGCAGAAATCAAAATAATATAGTCATATAATATAATTGTAAATAATCAAATAATACAAATTCGAGTGTGAGTAACACTCTAGAGGCCAGTGGGGTCTTTCTCAGGTGGGGATTAATAAAGAAACTCCCCACTTCATGTATCTAATCCAGAGGGGGAGAGGCAGTTGAGGCGGGATTAGCAACTATGTACTATGATACCCTAATTTACTCTGGATGTTTTCCTAGGTGTGATGTCAATATATTTAAACTCCTTGGGATACAACATATAAAAGTTTTTTACCTGCTTTTTTATATGAGTATTCACTAGTTTTGATATAATTGTAGAACTTAGAATGTATTATTTCTTCAATTAAAATAACTGAGATAATCCGCCAAATCTTTCTAGGGAAGATGCCAGTATAACAACAACTATTAAGCTCCCTGTACAACAACTATTAAGCATCTAGTGCAGCAATAACTATTAAGCATCTAGTATAGTAACAACTATTAAGCTCCCAGTATAGCAAGAACTATTTGTGAACCTGTTTTGCGCTTATCCACTGTTGTGAAAACATGCCAGTCGCTTCAATTTTGTGAAATCCTTTGGTAACCCATAGCACCGCAGCTTTAAGCCCCGCATTCATTTCATAGCACCGCATTCATTTCTAACACTTCAGCTTTAAATGTATACAAACTGGAGCTTAGACGACTGTACGCTATAATAGCCAGGTTCACCAATAGCGGACGTTTTACTTATTAACTGAATTGGAATCAATCAGGTTAAAAGGGATCAATTAGGCTAATAGAAATCAATTAGGGTAATAAGTATACCCCTCTTCTTTTCATCAAAACATTAGCCTCGTCACCAAAACAAACACGTATAAAGAACCCCACTAGAGATAGAAACCCCGGAGGAAAGCATTTGGCGGTATGACTATGTCTGGGTCTTACTTATTAAAAGATTGCAAGTGTTCGATAAAAAGAAAACTTGCAGGCGTTAATTATATGTAGTATTACGCTTATAAAAATAAGGATACCATTAACGCCAAACGTTTGTTATTTTCAGAGAAACAGAGCTTACCAAAGATAGAGAGCTTTAAAAGGTTTCCCACAGGCCGTATGGCTATCTCTAGTATTGCTTAAATTAAAATCCTTTCTTCGTGGAGAAAAACATGCAGTTTCTTATGAACCGCAGTATAATGTTTAATAAAACACCGGATATCATTAACACCTAAGATATTATAATTTATAAGATTGTTCTGATTAACCATCGCGACGATACCGGAAGAAAAATCCCGCCGTCTCCCACGGTTATTAAAATTCAATTTTGCAGCTTATAAACAAAGTCAACAAACGACTCTACTTAGCCGTTCCGTTTTTCAAGGCGCACACATCCTTTCTCAGACGCTGTGAATAGGTGTTGAAAGTAGAGTTCCGGCAATCAGGCTAATAAGGAAAACGCGCTCCTTTCCAAAGAGCTATTCGCCTCGCGTGCCCAAAACAAACACGCAAAAAAGAGCCCACCAAAGAAGGGGAGCGAATAACTCATTATTTCCATATAACAAAATATTGATCTCTCCTGCCGTCCCACACATACCATCCCTATTTTTCCACCTCTCTTACCCCTTATACATAATGAGCTGCTCCATATAGAGTCGGGCTTTCCACTTTCAATGATTGAGCCCTCCCCCTCTCCTCCCTCCTCTCAAGACTCCCGAGCTTCAACACTTCAATTTAGCATCCTACAAATAGGAGATACATTTCTTAATGAACTCAGCAGGGGCGGGCAGAAAGAAAACACATACTGGGAGATCGGATTTAGTTTTAATATTAAAACAGGGGCCCGGTGTCTTCCTTCGCGATAAATTGCTGTTTGTTCGGGAAGTACTGGATCGCTTAAGGCCCTGCCTAATATCGCGGAGATGGCGAATCTGAGAAGATTCATAATCCTTTTAAAAGCGAGAAGAGCCTGTATCCCAGCTTAAAGAGTGATTGAAAAAATATCACAGTGTTAATGAGTTTTATGCCCTCGGTTTCAGTTTTCAATCACACAGCTAATTTAAGTTCCCGATTTCCCCCTTTCTTCTCATTTTACGCCGTAATGCCGTAATTTTTCCGGACTTTTTCCCCCGGAGCTTTGAAAGAGGATTTTGATTGGTTTGATACCTTTAATTTTTCTGATTGGTACCGAGAGGTAATAATTGAAATTTAATTATTTTACATTACGCTCAGTTTTTCTTTGCAAATCTGTGAAAAGTGTCATGCTGTGAATAGGAAGATGCTAGAAAAGTATAAATGCCCGCAAAAAAAAAAGAGCAATTTAGAAAATATCGTTTTCGTGTTGGAAACCTTAAAATTAATTTCCTTGAGTTGCAGTCCAGTCATGAACATTGCCATCCTTTGAGTAGTTAGTCAAAAAAATGTAATGGGAACATTCATTCACAAAGAAGATACATCTGAAAGAAAAAGCGAATCTTCATGGGCGGCAGCAGCAGGAGATCCATAAGGGTCGTCACCTCCTGTCGGGAAATCGTCGGGAAATCTATGCCCCCTGCAATGCTGTCGAAGTATATTCTTCGGAGATAATCGTTGGTAAATAGTGCCCTTTTGCTGTTGATGGAGTTCCACTCTACCGGGTAACTAAGTACTAGAATTCTGTTACAGTGGTCTCGATGATTGAAGGTACATATAATCAAAATAAAAGTCTTGATGAAAAAATTACCTTAATTTTAAATTCGTGTGTTTTAAGATTAAATTACGAAGCAAATCAGAAAATATCTGAAATGGGCGGCACAACACGTTCCCTACATTTTCTCTTTCATAATCCATTAAATTGAGTTTAATTGTACAAGCTGACACGGATGCTGTTTTGAAAGTAGTATATCCATATTTGCAGTTTTAATACAATTTCTTTTTTATTTGGCACCTTTGTCCATTTTGAAACGTTGCCGGATCCTTAAAATGAAAAACCCTGAAATATCGTTAAAGGTTTATTCTAGAGTTAAGGGGTTGATCTTATTACTTTCCTTATATACAATAATGTATAAGGAAAGTATTGTGACGGGATCGAAAATTCGAATTGGAGTTTTCGACGGGAGAGCACGTTTCAAGCATCCCTGATCACAAATCGAACATTCTTGAAGTGATATCTGTGTGTGTGTGTAGAGACGATAACTGACGAACGTATGGACTGATTTGAACGAAATTTGGTACAAAAATTACAATCCGTAAGCACTGGAAGCCTATTGCTTTTATACGCAATCGAATCTTCAGAACCCCCCCTAAATTTTCGAGTGAAACTTTGAAAAAATCGTCCAAAAATCGAAACCTGTAATAAAGTTACGCAAATAGACATTTCTTATGTAATTTTTCATTTGAAAACGATTGACATAAATTTTAGAACTCTACCATGAACCGTTCTCGAGATATTTCACATTTTTCAAAAAAATTGTCAAAAAATCGTATAAAATAAAAAATATATATTTCCTATTGAGAAACATGTTCACTTTTCATATGTAATACCATGCGATAAATTGGGTGACATCATTCTCGTGGATCTAGCTCGTTCCATTCATGAAAAACGATACTTTGAGTAATACTTTTATATTTGGACGCCAATAGTCATTTATCTGTTGTAAGAATAACTTATTTCTCCGTCCATAACGCTTGGCGAGATCTTGGCGACGAATTTGGTGGAATGTCGCCAACTTGGCGACTTTTTAAATGTTGCTAAATTAACGAAAATCAATGAAAATGACGAAAATTCAGTATCTTGAAAAGAATATAAATATCTACTTTTTTAGGGTAAAAGTAGTAAATTCTTTGCATTATATAAGGAAAGTTATGTGCTGCCCACATCAGATTTTTCTCTTTCTCATCAAAAATTCGAATAAAACAAGTATTTTATTAATCTATTTCGGTATATTTAGACTTTTATTTCAGATTTGGAAAATTTTGTCGGTTATATCTAAAACAAAAGGCGGGTTCTATTTCCCCAAATCGTACCAGAATCTAATTAACACCAGAGTAACCCACAAGAGACTTAACTACCAAATTTTACGAAATTTAATTGCATAGTTTTTTAACTAACCGGGTAAAACTTTGTCAGCTGCTCAAAATTCCTCAAAACTTAAATGTCTTAACCGTTTCTGATAGATTAATGGGATTGGTTTTATTCATTTTGCTGCCAAATATTAAGTATGAAACAAGTAATTAAAACATTTAACTTTACTTAAACACATTTAACTTCACATTTAACGTAAACAAAAACTTAAACACATTTAGTTTTTCTTTTAAGATTTCGTTTAGTCTTTCTTTTAGTAATTTTTACAATAAACGGAAGGTGATTTTAATTGAAAGACCAGGTTTTCAAAAGTGCAATAATCATTTAAATTCATATAATGTTTACCATCTGACAGCTATGGTTTTCTAGCAGGACTAAAATAACTCATTTACAAAGCATTTGTTTTCTCAAACCAAGGGGTCAAAGGTTGGAAACTTGCCCTGGGTGAAACTCGATGCAACATCGACAATATTTAAAAGCTAATCGTAAAAGAAGTTTTCAATATTTAATTTCATTTTGAACAATTATTTAATCACCGTCTTATACTTTACGCATTATTTGTGTTACAGAATAGCGATGAATAAATAATGATTTAAATGCGCTTACTATAATGCATTAACCCATAAACATTAACCTGCAGAACATCATAAACAAACAGAACAAATAACATTCCTGACTTTAAAACACTTTAATTGTAGTTTGATGCTTAACTTTGTGTTAGCCTCTTCATTTTCGAAATGAATTCTCAGTTGAGACATTAAAATAGGAGTTTTCTCTTTACGACAATTTTTTTTTCTACACGAAACATTGGTGCAAAATATGGGGCATTTCACTTTTTAGAAAATTAAAAACTTTTATGTTTAGAAATGTAAAAGAAGTTTTCATCTTACATATGACTGACTCTATGCAGATAATACATGAATGCTGCGGCTTTTAAGAAGGCTAGAAGTGGTGTTTATTGTTAAGATTAGTAAAGGTTTAATTATCGTGTATTTCGGCTCTTAAATAAGTTCACAGATGAATTATTTTTATTTTCCACATACAATGCATTGCACATAGAAAAAAACCATACTCACAGACATCCGCGTATAAGGGGAGTTCCTAAATTTAGAATGGCACTCCTATTACAGGTAATAGCATCGAGATCGTGCTTTTTATGAGCTCACCAGCAACAGATAAAACATACCTGCCACAGCAGCAAGAAAACTTGTCATGTTTCGCAATTTGTCGATTTTAATTTGCTTAAAATTGGTCGACTCAGTTTGTCCACATATAGTTGCAAAATTTTGAGACAAAGCGCTTTTCATTTAAAATGTTCAAAACCACCATTAAGTATATTAATTTTTGTTAAATAAGAGAATGGTTTGAAACTATTTATAAAGTGGAACCTTCGTAGAATAGCTGTCATGAATCATTCCTGAGATAGTAGAAAATGAATCTCAATTAAAATTAACAAACTTTCTGCTGTTCGATGTCGATAAAAATTATCAAGCTTACTGTTGTTCGATATCGATGAAATCAAACAAGCTTTTTGTTGCTCGATCTCGATGAAAATTAACAAGAAATTTGTTGCCACAGATTAAAATAAGCGCCCTTAATTTAATGAAAATGATTTTATTCTTTTGAGAGCCATCCGGCTTCTTTATAATAAAATTGTATCACGAGAACAAACAGTTCGTGATAATTACTAGCCAATGGTAATTATTTATTTCCTATTAATAGCACACTTCTAAAGAATTCAACATTTTGTTAATAGTAAACATATTCATCTTTTTTTTAGTTTACTTTACTTGCGCGATTTTAGGTTAAAAACCGCGCAACAAAGCAAAGCTTATTCTAATCGTATTAAATTTCATTCGAATTGCTCAATTTGTTCGAGCGATATCTTACCTACAGATTTGCAGGCTGACAGAAACATGTACATATATATATATATATATATATATATATATATATATATATATATATATGCATACATCTATACATACATATATATATACGCATACATCTATACACATATACATACGCACACATACATACACATATACATCATTCAAGAAATGACTGATTCAGTTTCAGTAATATCAAAACGTTTAGATCCATTAAATTCAGAGAATCATATTTTAAACACCCATACAATAGATTCTCATTACATATACTATATATTTTTAGAAAGCAAAGACGCACACGGAGAGATTTTCTGAAGTTTTGCTTTTAATGTTTTATCTTTTCTAATACCCATAAAAATTAAAAACTAATTTAGTTCAGCTGTTGTACACATCACCTGCTAAATCCACTTTCTTCTTGAGTTTAGAAAAAAAAAATAAAGCGAGAGAAAGAGAAGTTCCGCGAACAGAAAAAAATGGCAATCAATAATATTTTTTTAGCGTCGGATCGATTTTGTGGAATTTGAAGTCAAACCTTTTTTGAGTTTAGCAAACATTTCTATATGAATACAAAACTAAAAGTGTGACTTTGATAAATTCTACATATATTACTGAAGTAATGCTTTAGTTTTATTTGTGTTTGTGTGGAATTTGTACGAAAAAAAAATAATGATTTATAATTATGAGCATCACTCCACTTTTTGCTTTCTACTTGTTTAATATACGAAAAGGAAACATATCGTAATGATATTAAAAATTTGACTTCCAAAATATTTGCTTCAGATTTACACGCCTTGAGTATTTCCCATCAGGAATAAGCCATTTTTTTTAATCTAATTTATGCGAATGATTCTCGCCGTGATTCTATGGGCACAATATAGATACAGCACAATATAGCACGGGAAATTCAAATGCAACTTGGTAGAACAATTTTTTTGATTGGAAAATACAAGAATATTATTGAATTTCAGTGCGATCAAACTAGAGAAATGCTACTAGAGAATGCTACTAGAAATGCAACTAGAGAAATTGTTTAATAAAGAATTAATAAAAAATTTAAACTGCCAGTGTACCACGATCATTTGGTACGCCGTTTAGTGATGTAAATATAAAACTAGAAGATTAGGTTCATCCCAAGACTTATCACGTGTAATCCGTGGACATTCAACCTCTGCCGTCAAATTATATATATATATATATATATATATATATATATATATACATATATAATTTCTGCAACATCTGCAAAATATACCACCCAAAATCAGCTTCAACTCAGCTATATATATATATATATATATATTCGGATTTTTTTCTGTATTTACATTTAAACAATATATACAGTATATAGCCCAAATTTGATCCAAATTGCTTCAGTGGTTTCTGAGATTACAAAGGACCAACAATTTGACACATACGCAACCACCCTCCCGCAGACTGACAAAAGTCATTATTCCCCCACGGAAGTATTTTTGGTAAAACTTGACTTATGATGAAATGACGATCACCGCACATATTGTAGACTACATTTATTAAAATAAAAAAGTTACTTAATATACTACTAAATGCATATGTATCAAGAAAAGTGGCACAAGTCACAACCACTCACCATACTTTCTTCTATAACAAAAATAAATCAGCGCGAGGAACGCAAAATTAACTTCTAAAAAATAAAGCCGCTATTACAGTAAAAATTGTTTATATAGATATCAGTCAGTTTTGGAGGCACAAAATAATCCCATTCTTCAGGATAAAAAACACGGAGAAGCCATCTCAGAAGTTTCTGTCGTCTTTTGATTCCGGTGTGCACTGTCTTTTTACCCTGAAGAACAGTGCTGTATGTTGCCTCTTGAAATCATTTGATACACACAATAAATATTTGCTTTATTAAGTTTTATTTTTATGCTTTAAGATGAATGAGAAAGATTAGTTTAAAAAATGATTACATTTATAGTTATAAATAAATTATGTAAATATATTCACGGAAATAATGCAGATAGACATAAGGTTGAATCACAAGTAATATCATCTCAATTACTAGAATATGTCACACAATATTAAGCCTGTGGTTTGAACTGTCGAGAGTGCATATTTTCAAAACTTTAGGGCTTTGCAATACAATGGAAAACGAATTTCCATTCATTCTACATCGGCTGATGTTCTGCCTTTCCATCGGCAATGCATTCTTGCATTTCGGCAATGCAAAAAATGCATTCTTGTCTATATATTTTGGTCCAATTAGATATTACATTAGGCGTCGTATCATGCAGAAAATAAATAAAATATGTTGTAATGAGGAAAATAATTCTAATAAATATAAATTTATGTTTATTTTACAAATTCTAATGCAGTTAAAATTTTACTCTAACGAGGGAGAATTTTGAAATACGCTGTCTATTTATATTAACGTATGATTGGTACGAAATAAAAATACTGTGAGAACATTGAAAGGAAGTATAACGACAATAAATCAAGGATAATAATAAAATCGTTGTTTTTAAAAATTGTGCTGAACTCTTGAAATATGTGGAATTGAATAGCAAATAAATTACACCATACTAGAACCTTTTGAAGACATGTTTCTTGTATAGATATATAATGTAAAATTTTAAGCATGTTAAACATAGAATAGACGGGAAGGAGGTGTAAGCATTAACATACGTGGAGATATGATAAATTGATATAATTACGGAATATTGAAGTATCTAATTACAATTCTTAAAATTTGGATCTTTTTGCTAAACGATTATGGGCTTAAGTAGAAGCTAAAATTGATTTGTTTTTCTTATCAACATTGATATGAGGCTTTAATAATTTGTAAGAAATATATAAAATTGATGAAAATTTTTAAATGTGATGCAATGTATAGATTTAAAATGGGCCACTTTATTTTAAATTTTTAAGGATTTTTAAAATTTTTTTTTATTTAGCAGTTATTACGTGATAGGTGTTCTCGAGACATTGTAAATATAACTTTTCCACGTGTGAGAGCTATACCTCTAGAATAAACTTAGTGAATATAATAATCTTTTGTACTATTATTTCAATCTCTAGAGGAAGGCTTTCAATTTGTTTAATGTCTTTTTAAAAAAAATAATATAAATATGTCAAAATTTGTTGCTAATAGTCATTTCATGTGTAAATTTTTTTTTTATTCAGAACCGAATGTAATCATCAATAATTCTAGAGATATAGCACTTTTTTTAATCTCAAAAGGAAATGATGTGTGAAAATATCATTTGTGTTCACTATTACGCAATGAAGGAGTGTTTTGTAAAAAAATTTTACTTGAAATAATTGGATATCTTTCATGAGCTGTCCTCATAAGCCGTTCTCAGAAATTGAAATTTTTTTCTTTTCTACATAGTGCGTGAAATCTCTGCGGAAAGAAAGATCAATAGATGAAATTTGGCATTCTTGTTTTTATCGGTAACAGCAAAGACTACATTTTTATTAAAAAGTCTGTAATAATCCACCATTTAAGACGCACAAAATATCCAGAGAGCTTTCGGACGTAACAACGTCCTACATCAGTGGTAATGCAAATAAAATATGAAAGACATGAGCTCTTATATATAGCTTGAAACAGCGAAACAAAATTCGCGATGGCCGGATTAACCGATACCAATTGGTATATAAGAGCTTATGTCTTTCATATTTTATTTGCATTGCCACTGATGAAGGACGTTGTTACGTCCGAAAGCGCTCTGGCCGTTTTGTAACTTTTGAATCGCATCTTAAATAACGGATTATTTAAGTAATTACTGTAATAATATATTTTTTTAATTTTTAAAAGAATATTACACATTATTTAAATTATTTATTCATAACTTCCTACCTTATCTAAAGCATTTTAGCAATTGAAACTATGAGTCTATAACCAACGGTTTAAAATAACTCGCATAGTTCACTTATTTTGAAGGAGATAGAATAGTAACATCTTAAATTTATGAGGATGGCTTATTGCTGCAAGTATACGAATCTATGATAGTCATTATAGACAGCACGTGCAATTTTCCATCAATATTTAAAAAAAGGTTTATCAAAAGTACATAGCAAATATTTTTGGAAGTGGAAATATATTTGAAGGTAAGTGTCATTATTATTATGGTTATGGTTTAATATTTTTTTTCTTTACGATCCGCAATGACTATGGATGAAATCTAAACTCTCAATGTTTGTTTATTGCTAAATTAAGTCGGTCATCTTTTCCAAACTACTGGGATAGATGGCCACTTGTACATGAGGAGAGATGGCCAAGTTTAAATAGCCAATTTTTAGCGTGTTTTAAAAACAGGCTACTGCTCTTGCTTAGCCTGTTTGGCTTGTTCCACCCATTTATTAGTAAAATATTATTAGCTTCTTCAAGGGAGTAAACAGCATACATTTGGTTAAGAATTTGAATAGCTGTAACATTCGTTACTAAAACAGCGACGATTTCGTTGAAGTATTGTAAATTTAAACGAAATACGCCAATCTGCGATGCTTCGATTACCCCGATGCTCTGATTTAGATTACTGCCTTGTTTTGCAACCAAAAAAGGCATTCTGAATTAGACGAAAAGGATTGGATTTTTTAAATGTTTCATAAAAGGATATTGCTAAACAAAATCCGGCGAGACTACCGGGCTCATGAATTGCAAAAATAAATCGCAAGAAGGATTAAAAATCGACATTAGCTGAAATGTTTTATATCAACATGAGCTAAAACTACTGCTTTTTATTCAAAGGCAAATGTGTTTCTATTCGGATTCTTTTTCTACGCACCCATATAAAAATGAGCTCAGTTCGGCTGCTTTAAAAATAGCATTTGGAAACTGGAAACTGTTTACCTTTCATTCTCAAATCTGCAATGCGATTGGAAAAATAAACAAAATATATCGTGAATGCAGGTTTTTAGTTTCCGCAACATTGCATTTCACCCATTAGCAGCTAATTCAAAATGGTTAAACCAATACAACTAAAACTTCATATTTGAGCTAGATTTGTCCTTACTGTATTTATTACGTACCTATTTCATGTTGCTAACTTGAGAATATTCTGTTTGATTTTCGATGCTAGCACCTGTAACAACATTTAGGAGTTATTCGTCCTTTATAAGTGACATAACCGTCTTAATCTCAATATTAATAAATGTAGTGTTGTTTCTATTACTCGTATAGAAAAGTACCTATTTTATTTTCTTATAGTATTGGCAACTCTATTTTGTCTAAGAACTTTTCTGTCAATGATATTGGTGTTATTTATATTCCTGATTTATTATTTTCGGCTCATGTTACCGATATGCGTGCTAAATCTTATAAGAAACTTGCTTACAGTAAAGAAAATTAGTCAGGCTTTTAAAAATATTGATACTTTTAGTGTTATTTTTAATGCCTTGGTTAGATCGAGGTCTGAATATGCTTCCATTATATGGATAACTTTTCAAGATATTAATCAAAATATTAATAATATCGAAATTATTCAAAGTAAATTTTGAAGTATTTATATTATGCGAAAACTGGTTTTCACTGTTATACTTCATCTGCTACCTTTCTCCGAAATTTGTTTAATGTTAAAAGCTTATAAAACAGACAGGATTACATTCTGGATTTTTACTGCAATAATATGTTCAATGATAAAATTGATTGTACCCTTGTCTTTATTGAAATTAGTTCCATGTCCCTCAGTACAAATTCTCAGTTCAAAAATTCTCTCTATGAGTTTATTTGCTGAAAGGAATTTTGGCACTAATATTAAATGTTACTGTGCCATTAATAACTTTTATAAACTTTGCAACAGCTTTCCTGATGGTCTTGGTGTGTTACATTCATGTGCTAGTGCTTTTAAAAATCATTTTGTATTTTATCTTGCAAGCTGCTATTAGGATTTTATTTCATAATTTGTGTTTGTTTAAATAAATAAAATAAATATATGTTAGTATATTGCTTCTTTTTGGGATTTGCGATATTTCGTTTTGTAGACTTTATTTAAGCTAAATGCTGCCTGTCATTTGTGTTTGTGTGCCGCCTTTACGTTCGTAAAAAATTGTAAGAAAAACTGATTTTTATTAATTGGATTATATTTAACATTAATCATTTTATTAAATTATTTATTTATTGATCGTTATTATCACAAGAATTGCATACCATAAATTAAGCATCACAGATAATAGGGCTTGTCGCTTCTATTTTTTCACGTAATCTTTTAAATTTATTGTGCAAAAATTCTCTTTATGAGTATTCTTTCTAACATTATAAATAGTTTTACACTAGATTCAAAACAAATTTATTAAATCTAATGTTAATGCAATCGGTCAGCTGAAAATATCCTAAACAATGTATGATTTTAGACAGTTACATGAATATTTAGACACTACGTGAACATACAAAAATTTATATATGTGCGTCTGTCTACATTTGAAATCTATACATAGAAGTATTTATATAGGTATATTCAAGTTTTCTATTTTTTACAGACGGATTAATGCCTCAAAAATTTTTAGAAAATAAATCAACTTTTAATAAAGTAGTTTTATAACAATCCAAATTGTGTCCAAATCGCTTTAACCGTTTTCGAGATTACAAAAGCCCAACAATTTTAACAAAATTACGTTTTATAGTTAAACTACGTACATTATTCGGTATTTTTTGCTGTGTTTACATCTGCATAATATAACTTACCACTCAAATTTGGTTCAAATCGCTTTAGTGGTTTTTAAGATTACGAAGGTCAAACGATTTGATACACACTTACACACTGATTTTGACAAAATCTCGTTTTATAGTTGACATAAACATTTTTTGAATATTTTCTGCGTTCACATATAGACAATATACACAGTATACCACCCAAGTTTTGTTTAAACCGTTTCAGAGGATTTTGAGAATACAAAAGGATAACGATTCTTCCATCCATTTTTCGGAAATTTTCTGAGTTGACAGCTACATAATATATGAAACTTAATAAACATATTTGGATCAAACTGGCTTTTCTTTACAAGTTTGGTTTCATGACATATTATTTACGTAGGCAAATTAAAAAGAATGAAATAAAAAAGACGAAATAAGCACATTTCGTTCTTTTTCCTCGGAATTTTATCGATATTTATTAAATCGTTATATCTTAATTTGTGCTAACTTTTTTTTCGCTTAATTTACTTTATTCATTGTATAAAGTATTTTTAATTTTTGACTACGCATATTGGTCTAAGAATAAAATAGGGATATCAGTCACTTTAAAAATCCAAAAATAACTTATGTAACATTAAATTTTGAATTGGAAGATCCAAGTACGAAGAACTGTTCTAATGTAACATTTGACTTTTGGCCATACTGAACTTTTCGCAATCTATATAATAATAATAGAGGTGAACTCGGCGAATTCAATGAGCTTTTGCTGGACTCTTCCATTGGTGTGCTCCGAAATAAGGATTCTAATTAAATATGAAAGTCGGTCTCTCTAACATTCTGTATCCCTAATTAATACCGGAGAATAAATAGTAGGTTTGACAATATTAAACTTCATGCAGATCATCGTTTGTTTTACAAAATATGAAATTAGAAAATCTTATAAATCCTTGTACGAGTACTTTAGTTTGAGTTTTGCCAGGGAATGCAAGACCCGGGTGATATTTTCATTATTGGATGTTTAGTTGACAAAATGACATGTACAAAGTTTTGGAAATTTGGAAGAAAGTGACAGAATAGGTTGAATGTATAAATTCTGCAGAAAATAAAAAAAAATAAAAGAGCGAAGAACTGATGTATCATCTGACACTCTAACCATTACCTTGACAAACATTATTCTCTTCAATGAGTTACTGAAGTGATTCATTTTCTTGTAATTATGAATTATATGAAGATGTACAAGTCTTGGTAGTTTCTTGATTAGACTGTGAGTCTGGAGAATAGAAGATCTGAATTTCTTTCAAACTAAAACAAATATTTCACATATGGCGATATAGAGAGGTTATAAAAATTGAAAATATTGCTGCACTTAAACCTTATAAGATTTTAGAGAAAAAGCCCAAAGTGTAAAAATAAATCTCAATACATTGAATCGAATTTCGAGCGAAGTTTCCTTAACACAGACCCAAATCTGTGAAAGATTCGTTGACATAGTAAAACTTAACCGATTAGAATAAAATTTTGTAATTTGAACTAATCACGATTTAGGTCATGGCGAAGTCCGTTTTTTAACATTTTACAACAAAGTTGAAAAGTGTTTATGACTTTGTTCATTCTGTCTGTCTGTCTATCTGTCCGTTAGCACGATAACTGCCGTAAAAATGACTTAATCAAAATGAAATTTTAGTATGTTGTTCAGACGGTCTGTAGGACCTATGGGAATATAAATGAATAATATTACCTAATTAGTTTTGGATTGAACCCGGGTTGAAAAAATAAAATACATTGAGCCCCATGAGACCTAATTTTTCAAACATTTTTTAAGCGGATGTAAAATTCACAAATTGCTTCGAAAATTTTAGGTAATATTCAAATTGTTCCATAAAATAAATAAAAAATAATTCAGCGAAATATATTTAGTAGTTCTTTAAATAAAAATAACAATAATAATAACACCTCTTATATGAAGCGATCACGTGACCATGATATGAAAGGATCACATGACCCACTTCAAAATGATATATGGCATCCATCTTGTCTCAAAATCGTGATTTTTAAAGTTCTTTTTAATTCATATTGAGTGTTGTATCCGTCCTAAAATCACTTTATTTTTGCTTAAATTCTGTGCATTTACATACTGAAACAACGCAATTACAATATATTTGAGTTTAAATGCTCATCCAAATTTGATTATTTCTGCAACGAAGCCTATTTTTCACCTATGTAAAATGTAAACAGCAAAATATGTAGAATGAGTTGTATTAGAATTGCTGTATTTCTTTAACATAGAATCATTTAGTTCATGGAGTCTGCAAAGATGATATGAATGAAATATTCACTGATTTTAAAAAGAGAAGGACGATTTTTTTCGATGAAGTTTTACGCATAAAGTTTAATTACTTGTAGCTCCATGGTCTTAATTTTTTAATAAAATAAATTATTGTGGTATTGTGATGAATGACATGAATGGGGAATTATTTATGAATGAAATGTTGCTTTTATAGAGAGAGCCGGGCGTGTTATTTTTTCTATGACGTCATTTGAATGAATTTCAGTTGTTTCCGATGAAGTTTTCAAATATAATAAATTATCGTAGTATTATGATAATTTTAAAATTACTACCAAGGAATGTATCACATTTTAGAGATGTTTAAATCAGGCAGTTTATATTTCAATGCCGTCATTTGAATGAAGTTCATTTTTTTCGATGAAGGTTTAAGTTTTCAAATATAATAAATTAATATAGTATTGTGATAAGTTTTAAAATATTACCGAGGAGAATGTATTGTATTTTAGACATGTTTAAATAAAATTGCATTGAAGTTGGAAAGTGTTTCATAATCAATGCTTTAAGCATGATTGATCTTTCTTGTTAAATTTAGATCTATTTACTGAGCTATCTGAGGTATGCGGTCAGATAATGCTAAGTACATGGAGCAAAATTAATTTAAAAAACTCGTCAAACAGAATTTTCTATTTGTTTGGTATAACTGGTATATTCGGTTGACTTTTGTATTATTTATATAATATTTAACATTTTAGATTTATCAATTTGAGTTTATTTTACTATCTTTTATGAAATAGAAGTCTCAATTATATTAAACATGTAACCGTGTTTCGCCCTCAGTTTCGGGTCACTAAAGACATCCTAGTAATTTTTGTCTCTGTTACTATAACTGCAGTAAAAACTTACCTCTTATTTGAAACCTTCGTAACGTTTAAAATCTTTTTAAAGTATTGTGCACCATTTTTTAATATAAACCTTCAAAACTCAAACATTTTCTGTATACTTTCAAAATTACGTAAAATATTACTCGCTATTTAATATCGCAAAATTAATAACATTTTCTTTACAGTATTTCATTTACTCTTGCTGTTAAATAATTTTTCATCATTTCCTTCTATCTCTTTGATATATTCTTAATCGGTGAGATTTTACCTTGTTGCCAGACATTTTTTAGCCTCTGATTAAGTATGTCACCCAGCTTCCGTTTGCTACCTGCAATTTTTAATCTATACAAAGACACTTGACATAAACTGTCAACTCTAACCGAAGGAAAAATCCTTTCGCAGATTAGCCGATGCAATTCCCGGCAAATATTATTATTGACGTATTTCCCCTGGGCTCCTGCAAACCAATTACCCTCGAAGGTGTCACAAGGGGTCAAAAAGATTTTAACTCCTCATAGCTTACTAATCTGAGACTGATCTCCTCTAATTAGCCAAAGTAATTGCTCACGGCAATTAGTGCCTTTGTTCAAAACTCGTCAGGTTGCTGTTACCGCGTGCCAAAGTAATTCCCCCATTTTCTGGTAGGGGGTCACTCTTTTTGAATTTTTGAGTGATACTTTCCGCCTCTGTCGTTCCCGATTCTTGGCTCGGAGTAAATTTGGTGGGTGGAAGAATGACACTGAAGAAATCCTTCTTAAATTGGTTGTTAGGTTCGGAATTTGTGCGCTTGTTTTCACTTAAAGAGTCGACTTTTAAAGAGCTTCGAATAAAGTTGTGCCATATATTTTGTAAGCCATAAATACAAATTTAATCAAAATCAAATTGAATGGCAAATATGAATGGTATTTAAGCCTAGAATGATAATGATATCTGTACTACTTTATAGATAACGCGTTTAAATTATACGTAAATACGAGTATTACGGGGAATTAAAATTTCATCAGGATATTGTAAAGAACTCATGTCCCAGCCAGAATTCAAACTGCGGACCCTTGCCTAGTCATTCGACGCTCTATCCATTGAGCGATGAAGCATGCTACAATTTGTTATTTATTTAATATTTACAGAAATTGTAGGGTTATACAAAAATTGGTATTATTTAGACCTCAGCTTTCTACTGCACCTAATTTGCAGGATTAAGATGCTAAGGCGCAATTCAAACCGTGAATATCCGCTTGGCCTATGCAGCGAGAATACGAAATCATCAACTTGGCGATGCCGGTGTTTGATCTCGGAGCCAAAGCGTGGTAGGCCAGTATCATAGCGTTAAGCTAAATACGTCTCCAACTCAAGACATTTAATACTGCCTCATGAACGTTGGGTACAGTACTTCCCGCCGCAATGACTTTCATCAAAGCCGAACGAAATTATAGCTGTGTTGTAGATGAGGCGGCGAGCTCCTAAGTTGAAGTGGAGATGTTACAAGTGGTCTCGTAGTGAACCACAAGGCCCGATGACGTACGGTGAATCGACGTCAGTGAATCTCGGTAAACCAAGTAAGTGTGGTGGGATCATCTCATGGAGGAGTACAGAAAGTACATTTATGCAAAGCATATATAATACTCAGGAAACAGAATAACTTAAAATAATTGAGGGTAAGATGCTTCGCACATCACGTCCATGTCACCATTGTAGCCAGAATGCAAAATCGCCAACTTGGCAGTGGTGGGCTTTGATCCCGCAGTCAAAGCGTGGTAGGTCAGTATCATAGCGTTGAGCTAAATACGTCTCCAGTTAAAGGCATTTAATACTGCCTTATGAGCACTGGCTACACCTATCAACGATCAATATATTGAGCTTCAAATACATTAACCTTTTCTTTTGTAGTTGAAATGAACCCTACAATTTATTATTCATTTAACAGTTATAGGAAACAGACAAGATACTATTAAAGTAAAGTTTATTGGCATATGCATTAAATTAACATAGATTGAAATTTCAATGCCTACTCCAAAGTCGCATGTAGATTTTTTTTATTTGTCTCTTCTCTAAGGTTGCAAAAATTCTTATCGTTGCACTAAAGTTTCGATATTTGCATACATTTTCTCTTCTCGAATATGTGCTCTTCACAGATTCTGAAGTCGGGTTGTTTAAAAAGGCTTTATTTAAAATAACCATAGCGAAAACAACCAGAAATGGAAATGCTTGTCATTTTAACATAGAATAAATCTACTGTTTTTAATATAGCAACAAACGCATTTCTATATTTCTTCCCTCGCGTAATCCCTTCTCTACTTAATAAATAATCTCACTTTGATTATTTACAAAATAAATTTCTTTCATCTGTAAAAGATATTTTTTTCAATTTGAAATCCTAAATGCGATCGGAAAACAAAATACATTTCGATTGAAGGCGTTTGGTTTCCGGAACATTGCCATTTTCCCATCAGAAGTAAATTCTAGGTGATAAGACAAATGAAAACATGAGTTAATATTTCGATTATATCTGCTCTCAATATATAAACATATATGTATTCCCCATTCAAGATCATTGGTAGGTTATTTTGTCGACCATTTACCTACGTAAAAGTACGTGCACTGACGCCACTTGTTTACCTTCCTTAAAATCGAGAAAGTGGGAAAACTGACTATTATGCATTAATATTTATTATTAATCACTATATTTGTTAAATCAAATATTAACTGTTTGTTATTACTTCATAAAGACTTCACAAAACGGTACAATGATTATGCATTAACGGAATAGAACAGTGATCCATAACCGGTGTGCCGAATTTGCAAAAGCTTGCGAAAAAAGTACAACTTGCTACCTTTTATGTAATTGAGTAGAAAACCTAAAATTATTAAGGTTTCATCGTCATCTATTAATAAAAAGATGAAACATTTTGAAAGTTTAGCTTAGTTATTTGTGTGATTGTAAAATTCAAGCAGCGAATGTTTTATTTTTGAAGATATATTTTGTTGAATTGGAAATTTTTTGTCGTGGCAAAGAATTCCGTTGACATAATAAACATTACCAGCACTTTCACCAACTACTAACAGGGTTGCCTGATGAAAATTTTGGAAAAAAGTTGAGCAATAACAGAAAAATTATCAAAGCCGTTTTCAAGATAATGCCTGCTTTTATATAAAATGCTAAAAATAATAATAAATAGACTTTTGATGAAAGTTTCAGTTTTACATCACATGAAAACATGAATGCAACATAAAATAATAAACTACAACTTGTTTTTGTTCACAATTTTATGGAAAGCAATTATATTAACAAAAAATCAGTACAAAGTATATATATATATATATATACACAATATTTGTTTTAACTACAGTAAGCCAGATGAAAAGTGAAAAAGTTTGCCATTTTATTAGTAACAGTAATTAATACATAGAAATAGGTAATAAACACTATTACAATACTTCATTCAAAAGTATGAGTTACTTATTATTTATGAACTTTAGTCATTAAAACTTGGACCTCTATTTTGTCTGCCGAACCTAATAATGTATCAGTCAGGTAAGGGTTCCGCAAGATCTTATAAAATATTTCAAGGGTTCCTCAAAACAAAAAAGGTTGAGAATCATTGGCATTGATAATTACCGTTACTATAATTTCTACATTATTTTTGCTGCGACACTTACACCCGCGCAGCATTTTTGTTCATTTTCAGATATCATTCTAATATATACGTTCTTTCAGTTTTACGATATTTTACGACATTTGCTTCCTAAAATAATTATTCAATAAAGTGCAAAATATTGGAATGTTGTAATTTAATTTATACAATTAACATTGAGACCAGAATTATACAAAGAGCATTGCACTTTAGGTTGTAGAAAGAACATTGCAATATCAGTTATAGGCCGTATCGAACCTCATTAATAAGCTGTAAATATTGGAACTTATATTTGATGAAATCAGTAAGAACTTGTTGATACAGAGCTACCTTTGCGAGTTAAACCAATCAAAACACCGGAGAATAGAAGCGGTGACATCTCTTGGGGTCCCATATATCCAATTAGCGCTCACGAATTTTCGCAAAGGCGTTGAGTAAAAGTTCGGCGAGAGACTTCAATTCTCTATAGTCTACTAATCTGAGATTTATCTTGGCTAATTAAGCAATGCATTAATCCCTAAGAGTTACCATTATTTTTATAGGTTTATTTTTCTTATTATTCTCAACAGCACATTTAGAAAATGAATAAAATACTTTCTCCAGTGTGTATTAAATCTCCTTAGTAATTGTTTATTTAATGAAAGTTGTGTCTTGATTTATTTTCAATGAGACAAATTTCATAAAAGTTGGAGGCTCTCAATTCACTCTTATTGAAAAGTAATAAACTTATAAATGTCAACTGAGTTTCAACGCAATCGCTCATTTATTTCGAGAGGTATTTATTCACTATAAGAAAAGCAAAAATGGCGATATCTAGAAAACGTCCGTTAATACGCTATATGGTTTTAATTGAGATTTAACGGGCGTTATTTTGAGAAAAGCGTACAATCTAATCGAAAAATAAAGTCTTATACATTTTATAGTAAAAGTCACTGAAATTTCTGGCGCCAGAAAGTTTTGCTGAAAATTTTACATCACTCAAGTAAAATTCCACAAGAGAGAGAGAGAGAGAGAGAGAGAGAGAGAGAGAGAGAGAGAGAGAGAGAGAGAGAGAGAGAGAGAGAGAGAGAGAGAGAGAGAGAGAGAGAAGGAGAGCGAGAGAGAGAGAGAGATAGAGAGAGAGACAAATAGATAGATAGATAGAGGGGAGAGACAGAGATAAATATATATATATATATATATATATAGATAGATAGATAGAGAGACAGACAAATATATATATATATAGATAGATATATATAGATATATATAGATATATATCTAGGTTATAAACTTGTATGATAAAAGACAGGATTTTAAATTTAATACATCAAAAATTCAACATTTTGACTCTTGTCTGCATATATCTGTATTTAGAAATATTATAATAAACCAGGCTCTTAGAATCAATAAAATTTGTGATGAATATTATAAATTAGCGCACTTTATGGAATTATTGAGTACAGCGACTAATAATGCATATCCTCCCATTTTTGTTATTAAAATTATCAACTCAGTGTATCAAATTTCACTCGATAACATCCTAGAAAACATTCCCAATTATAGTGACTAACATACAGGAGAGAAAAAAAAAAAAAAATAAATAAATAAAAAAAAAAATAAAAAAATAAATAAATAAATATATATATATATATATATATATATATGTGTGTGTATATGTATGTATATATATGTATATATATGTATATATATATATGTGTATGTGTATGTATATATGTATATGTTTGTATGTTGTATATAATTATTTATTAATTATATAAATAAATAAAAATGAAAAATAATAAACTAAGTCAAAAACATTAGAAAAATCAAAAAATCGGAAAATAAGATGCATTAATGTTTTGAATTTTATTTTCGCAAAAAAATGTAACTTTTGTCAGTATTGAAACTACGTTTTGTGCGCCCTTACAATGGTGTATAGTGGCATTCTCGATTATCCAGTTTTCCTATTAATTCTTGTTTAGTAGGAATTTTCATCTATGATTCATATTCATATTCAGTTCTGCATGTTTGGGAAGTTGTATTCTGAATTGCTTGTCCAGTCTCCAGCTTAGACTCACTGGACGGGTTTGGGAGTATTTCTGTGAACGTTCGTACTACCTCCCTGGTAGAATTTCGACTTGTTCATTCCGGTGCTTCTAGATTAAGTTGTTGAGGTTGATCGTGTATACACGTGGTAGAAGAAGAATGATTCATGCCGCATGGTAATACAATTTTCTTAATGTATCCTTTTTTCATTTTTTCATTTTTTGATGCCTGTAGTCTGAGTTTAAGCATTTATAGTAATGTACTATTGCTTAATCTGAAACAGGCATTTGTTTGGGTTAATTAGAGTTAAATACTCAGACCTGAAGAGGAATTTAACTCTGATTAATCATCGAATTTGGGAAGGTTCTGTTCTTTTCTCTTATCGGCATTATGGCCGTGAATTTGCTTCTATGGTGATGTTAATATTACTTGAATTGTATTTTTTTTATTTTTTTATTTTTTTATGATTCTTATTATTACATTTCAAATATCTATATATATATATATATAGATAGCGAGAGAGAAATACAGACAAATAGATAGATAGAGAGAGAGAGAGAGGCAGACAAATAGATAGATAGATTGAGAGAGAGAGAGACACATAGACAAATAGATAGATAGATAGATAGATAGATATATATATAGAGAGAGACAGAGGGAGATAGCTAGCTAGCTAGATAGATAGATAAGTAGATAGAGAGAGATAGCTAGCTAGATAGATAGATAGATAAGTAGATAGATAGAGAGGGAGAGACAAAAAGACAGTAGATAGATAGATAGAGATAGACCGAGAGAGAGAGACAAACCGAGAGAGACAGAGATAGATAACTAGATAGATAGATAGATAGAGAGAGACAAACAAATAAACAGACAAATAGATATATAGATAGATAGATAGAGAGAGAGAGACAGAAAGAAACAGATATAGATAGATAGATAGATAAATAGAGAGAGAGAGATAGATAGATAAATAGAGAGCGATAGAGACAGACAGACACCTACATAGATAGATAGAGATAGAGAGCGAGACATACAAATATATATATATACATTTATTATTACATTTTTCTTATATATATATATATATATATATATATATATATATATATATATATATATATACATATATCTATATATAGAAAGAGAGAGAGAGAGACAGAGATAGATAGATAAGTAGATAGATAGATAGAGACAGACAGACATATAGATATACAGACAAACAGATAGATAGAATTATATATATGTAAGAGAGAGAGATAGAGAGAGGGGGGAGGTAGAGAGAGAGAGAGAGAGAGAGAGAGATCTTACATATCTTTATAAGGGATCCACACTAGTGGGGCTGTTTTCGATATAACTAAGTTAGAATACTGAAAATTGCTACATATATGGCTCAGATAGATAGATAGAGACAGACAGACATATAGATATACAGACAAACAGATAGATCGAATTATATATATGTAAGAGAGAGAGAGAGAGGGGAGGAGAGGGGGGAGGTAGAGAGAGAGAGAGAGAGAGATCTTACATATCTTTATAAGGGATCCACACTAGTGGGGCTGTTTTCGATATAACTAAGTTAGAATACTGAAAATTGCTACATATATGGCTCAGGTACTGTAACTACAGAGGAGAATTGAAAGCTCCCAGAATTTTTTATAGGGAACTTTAGGGGATATTTTCGATACAACCAAGCTAAAATGCGGAATTGGACTCTGTTGAATTTTCTCTTTCATGTGCAATAATTCAATACAAAAGTGGTTTGTAGTTAAGCAAGTGGTTTTAGAGTGTGTGTAACATGTTCGATATGTCAACATAGAATATATGGCGCTTAAGATTATCTTTTAGGATAATTGCTGGATAATCACTTCTCAAAAATGTATGTAAGTAAAATTTTTATATTAGAAATGTTTCTATAGTTATTTAGATGACGATAGAACGATTAGATTTATTAGAAAGCATATTTCGTTCAGTATTTTATTCCTGTGAATGACGTGCTTTATGAAATGTCTAGGATTTATAGTAACATAGTTATATTTATTACGTACGAAGAACGGGTATATTTGTAGCCCTTTACAGTAAAGTGCGGAATTATAAGAATTTAAAAACTGTTTTTCTCTATCTGTTATGACTTATGACAGCTTAAAACTTGGAAACGACTCAATGGATTTATATAACATTTTTGCTGGTTGCTAAGATTAATGTGGAACTAGTTTACGGCAAAAAATATCGGATTTTGTGCTACGTTAATGTATAAAATAAAATTTGAAAATATTTTATGTATACGCAAGAGGAAAATCTAGAGATTAACTACGGAAACTCCTTCAGAACTAACACCATTTAAGAGAAAATATCTCGAACAAACTTATTGAAATTCAAAGTTAGAAACTTTGCTTTCCAAAGAACAAAGTAAAGGATTTTAGGACAAAGTTAAGGGCTAATTTCCCAAACTTAACTATAACCAGAAAACTTCATACTTTCAACTAAAGAGATAAAGATAACGAAAAGTAGGCAGCGGATTTATGCAAGTGTATCTTGTATATACTAGTGAATTTTTGTGTATTTGAAATAGGTAATTAGTCTTCAAAAACCTGAACCTTTCTAAACCTTTTCAATTTGGAAATATTCAATAGGGTGGATTGAAATTCTTCGTAAATGACATTAAAATAAATATAATAGTAATAAGATGATCAATAATGGAAACCAATTGGAAAATAATTGTATTTTTATCTTTAAATCTGAATTGTGCAACAATACTGTAGCAGAATGGAATCGAATTCATCTAATCTTACGTAACAAAAGAAGATGCTTGTCTGTGTTTCTGTCTGCCTGTGTATGTCGTCTGTAGTGGAAAACCGAAGCAACGGACAGCAGCGAAATTCTCTACAGAGGTACTTCATGTTCCTGTACAATGCATTTCGGTGAAGTTCAAAAATTTGAATTAATTTAAAAGTTTGTAACTTTTAAAGCCAAAAATAGACATTCTGCCATTTTGTCAAATTATATATATTTATTCTACAGACGATGTTCGAGAGCACGCCTTTTGATAAAATATCAGACATTTTGTCTTGATGTGAAACAACTGTTTGCAAACTAAGTGAATTTTAAATATTTAACTTTGTGAACTTAAAATATTTAACTTTGCGAACTTAAAAGATGCAACTTTGCGAACTTAAAAGATTTAATTTTATTATTTTAATTTGGTTTTGAGTATTATGCTAATATTTGACTCTAATTGAATGAAAACAGCCTTGAAGTAGCAATATTTTTTTTAAATTTTTCTTATAGTATAGGAACTTTTTTTTGTAAAAAGTATAGGAACTTTTTTTTGTGTGATTTCAAGTATTTTCAACGATCGGCAATCAAGAATTCAAAAATTCTTTTTTTCTCATAATTTATTTTTTACTTTTTAATTTTCAATATTTTTACGCAATTTACGCTGAAACTTACTGTACATTTATCAACACATTAGAGCCAGGAGAATATTTCATCTGAAAACACTGAACTAGAATTCGCAAAGAAAATGTATGAAAAGAGTGAAAACAACGTAACATATTGAAAAAATTGACTACGACTAAATCGGGATACGTGTGATTCAAAGAAGGGGTTTTATAAGATTTCATTACTTTTTGTAGAAATATTTATCAACATGATTCCGAAACAATGATGTAGTAGGTATTGCAAATTTTGCTATACCACAGTGTACCATTTATTTATGCTTTTTAAATTTTCTAAATTCTAAATCAATTTTATTTTAAAGTTTAAAAAAAATATGTACCTCCCACCAGAACATAAAAAATAAGTCATCATTGATTAAAATTGATTTAGTAGTTAAGGCTGTAGATCTATCAACATTGAAGAGAAAAAGGCTGGGCAGAAAATCACAAAAAATGCACTCTTTAAATTTTTTTACAGAGCGATACGGCAGTAATTGTAATCTTTTATTTGTTTTATTTTTGTTAACTCCGTGGTTATATTACATGAAAAATATCAAGTCTATAGCTATCCAGAGGGCTGAGATATAGATCCCTAAAAATTTGGGTTTTTTCACGTCACATATAATATATACATGCTGGTACAGATTCGGAGATGACAACTAACTGACTAACTAACTGAGTGAGTAAGGAGGGTGATGTATCAAAATTATTGAACACTTTCACCATAGCTATTATCTTAGTTTTGGTGTTATTCGATCCGTCTCAGGAAAGAGTCCAAGATTTTGAAAATTCGAATTAAGAGTGATGGTGCGAAGAGATAATCATAACGCTCAAAACCAGTTTTTAATCTGATCGAGCGTTTTCACTCAAGCCTGAATCACGATTTTAGTTTCATTCGATCCGTCTCTTCTTTCAGGTCAACGGAAAAAAAAATGAGAATTCGAAATAAGGATGATGATGCAAAGGAATTTTTAAAAAAATTACGCCACTTTGCCTCTCAAAATTTATAAATATACAGTTTGATATCCTTTCGCTGCCAATATTTAAAACTAGAAAGAAGAAACAAATATATAAATGTAATGTGATCTAATTTTCTAATTCTCAAAAATCGTTTTACAATAATTAAATATTTTTTTCGAATTGAAAAGATATTCAAGATATTCACGAGCTAGAAATATTAAAAACACGATTTTGTAGCTTTTTGCTGCCAATCGAAGAAATAAATTAAAAAATTTTGTCGCGTCTGTATATATGAATATTTTCCCATTTAACATGTTAACAAAATTATAAGATGTGCTCCAATTTTATGCTTAAATCTGAAAGGGCTTTCGATATTCAACAATTTTGATTAAGTGTGTAAGTGCATTATCAAAAAATTTGATTATCAACAAATTTGACTAAATGGTTAAGTGCAACACCTCCTAAGTTAGATTAAGGAAATATTATGTATGCAAGTCCAACAAGTGTGTAAGTGCCTTATCAACAAATTTGATTATCAGCAAATTTGATCGTGTAAGTGCAACACCTCTTAAATAGTAAAAAAGGCTTTATTTCTGAAAATTATGAGTCCCAAACATTACGCAAGCCAATCGTTATGCTGGTTTTATGGGGTTTAAGTCTCTCTGTAAAGGATTGCACAATGCTTATGTTGTTATATTTATTTACGTATAACTATTACCATCTTAAGAATCTATCAAAAAATGTCAGACCTATGAAATGAACATAAATACATTTTTACTGCATAAATTCTTAAAAATGTTTAACTTTACAATTTTTTTTTACTTACCATACATTCATTTAACTGAGGACTAAAATTTCCAAGAAACTAACCATAATGCAAACTAATTTAAATATAACGTCTATGCAATAATGGAAAATCATCTAAATGTCAGCACTGTTAAAAAATATTTGAATAGTTATAAAGGAACTTGGCTAAAATAAACGCTTAAATAATGTCCAAGAATGCAGAAAAATGTCACATAATGAATAGCAAATTTTAAGCAACGATATTCCATACACTAAATTTCGCGCCATTTGATAATTGTTCCACGATCGTAGAATGAGCCACTAAGAATAAGATCATAGAATGAGCCACTAAGAATAAGATCATAGAATGAGCCACTAAGAATAAGATCATAGAATGAGCCACTAAGGATACGATCATAGAATGAGCTACGATTGTAGAATGAGCAAATAAGAAGTTAATTGAGGAACATTGAAAGCAATATACATTAGGAAATATTTCGAAAAATATTAGTTCTCCATGAAAAATATAGAACATTATATCCCGTTTATATGCAGTTATAAAAGTGATATCAATCATGGATAGAAAACTTAAACACTCAATGGAGATATTCTAAATTTAAGAAATTAAACACTCATTTAGATTTCCTTGCTAAGAAGTTTATCAAATATCTATTTAAAGTGCGGATTAATTAGACTTTTTCTATCCTTCTTCACTTCGCACATTAGACTTTGAGTTTCAGTTCCATGACTTTGCAAATAGAATTTCTCTTTCAATACACTAAACAGTTCATGCAGGCAAATAGTATCAAACTAATTTATTATTGAAGTATCAAAATATTAAAAGAGAAGAATAATAGTCATCATCTGAAGAGATTTTAGTAAATCTTCAATACAAAACAAGCAGATTAACATAGCAGCATCTATGCTTTAAACTTCATATCATGCCTACTAATCGTTATTGAAGCCGCCTTTGCAAGATAACAACCGGGTCTTGTCTTATTTAGGAGGTTTTGGTAGGTGTGACATTTAATGACCAGTAGCCACGGAGAACGCGGCTGAAAGGCTAATATCTAATAATTATCTAACTTTTTGTAATTATACAGACCGTTGAGAAGTCCTCGGTGACCTAGAAGGCTGAATCTTTGCACACGTATAGTATCGTCCACGGGATAGAACCTAATGGAGCCAGATTTTCGATTTCTCCCTCTGGGGCTGAGAAATAGGGATTTAGCGAAACGTATTTCTAGATCCTCCCAAATCCCTCTGGTGACATAGAAGTCTAAATCTCTTTCCACTTATAATAACGACCCCTTGACAAAAATCTAAGGAGAGGGATTTTCAATCTCCCTCCTCCGGAAGCTGAGAAATATGTTTTTCGAAAAAAAAATTTCAGATCTTCTAAAATCCCCTCTGTGACCCAGAAGTCTGAATCTTTGTAAATGTATGGTATCGACCACTGGACAAAAATTAACAGAGCCAAATTTTCGATTTCTCTCGGGGAATTGACCACAGGAGGGGGTCGAAAAGCCTTTTCAGACTCTCTAGAAACTCCCGGGGACATAGATAGCTGGAAATTTGCACACTCGCATGGATCACAGGACCAATTTTTGCCAATTGAGCTAAATTTTGATAAATACTTGCAAGGGTTAACAATTTCTATTCTCGACTTCTTGATTTTCAAGCAGTGTCTTCCCCGGAGAAAGAAGAGCCTAAATTCAAATAACAGCCGCACAGATTACGGACTGTAGGTGGAGCTGGCAACCAGGTTATAAAAAGGCGAAGTGCTAAGCACGAGAGAGAGATGGTTCGACATGGGTTCCAGATGATACGAGTTGAACGACGTAGAACGTGGAGCGCGTATGTGGATGCAGACGATGGTAGAAAAGGTGGACCATGTACATTCTTATTTATTATTTGTAAATTACGTCAATGGGGTTTATTTTATGATTTATATAGTTTAAGAATAAAACTTGTTGTTTTTATAAAAAGATGCCTGCGTGTTCATTTCGACACCTTTACAGACTACTTTTGGCGTTAGAAAGGCGAATGACGAAAGTCAAGTGCCTGGCTAAAAAAAAAAAAACTTTTAGCGTTATGCGCTATATATAGTTAAATAAGTTATATATATTTTTTAAATGCAACTTATTTTTGTAACCGTGTTAGTTTTTCTGTCTTTAACAATCTTGAATACAAGTGCATTCATAAAACGGTAGCTTATTCGTTTCAATCCAACTTGACGACTGGATAATCTTCAAGTCAAATTCTTTATTTAACGAAAAAACATTTTCCATCCTATAAGGAAGGTCGGATTATTTATCCTTCCGACATGGTAGATATTTTTAACCGTGTTAATAAGGGACACTTACAAGACATTTTCCTTTTTGTCTCGCAACAATAAATGGCAAAATCAAATTAGTGTTTATTGAGCATCAACTGCACCATTATTAATTAACTAAAGGTTTAAGAATTTTTTTGATGCATTTTTTCTTTGGGGAATAAAAGTCTTTAGCGTTCCACATTTCGCCTGATTACAAAGTTCCTTACGGAGTAGTTAAATATTTTTGACTCTGAAAAGCTTTTAAACTTTGCGGCCTAATAGAAACCTAAATTGATTGGCTTCAATGACTGAATTTAGTTATTTGAAACAGAAAAATTTTAAATTTTTAAATTAACCGGATAATTTCTCTTCCTTTTAGATTTACCATAATTTAATTTCAATTGAGTATGAAAATTGATAATTATTTAATGTAGATTTCTGTCAGTATTACTAAACAATATTGTCTATTACAGATAAATTTTATATTTAGAAGCTTCTGTTAAAGAGTAGTTACGGTACATTGAGAAAATACACATAATATATTTTTCTTTCTATATTATTAAATTAATTCAAATAAATAATTATTACACTGTATGTATTTTTTGTTTGCTAAACTATATACGTTTTCCTGACTAAATAAAGGGATTAATTTGGGAGGGATAAATAAGGATGTATTTGTTAAAAAGTAGTAACATTCTTGTTATATTACATTTAAAGGGTCCACACCTAAATAATTTTAATCTTTTTTATATTATTAATTTAATTAAAAATAGTAATAACATTACATTTATTTCTAGTTTACTAAACTATATATGTTTCTATCACTACGTGAAAGGATGAATTTTAAAAAGAGGAATGAATTTGGGAGGGATATATTGAATAACGATTGTGTTACATTTCATTAAAAAAAAATCCAAAATTAAATAATTTTCATATTTTCTATTATTATTTTAATTAAAATAAATAATAATAACATTGCATATGTTTCTAGCTTACTAAGTTGGAGAATGAAATTCGATTTGTTTGATAATATATGTCGCTTTGGGGGAATTAATATTCTTGATGCAAGGAAACTCATGTGCTCCTAAGATCAACTTTTTTAGTATTTAAAGAAAAGGTAATTCAAGTAGTTTTCAAAATATTTAGATTTATTCATTTCTTATATTATTTTATTTTTATCTATATATTTTTATGTATTGAGTATACACACCACTATATATCTTCAAGTACACAAACTGAAAATGGGAGAAATATGAACACATTAAAAAAGAATTATAAATACTCATTTGCATAATTTCTACAGATCTTGCCTATAGCCAAGCAGTTAGTGCTCAAGCCATCATGTCCATAGGCATTGGGTTCGAATTTCGAGGGGGGCCCTGAGTATGTATGGACGTTTGTAATAGCCAGAACTCCAATTTAAACTCTAAATTCGGTGAATTTATTCCTCTTATAAACATAAATAACTAAAAAGTAGAAAAAAAAACCCATCCTATACCGCCAAATTGTTTAAAAAACATTTAAATGATTATTCATATAATTTTAATTCCATCTCTTAACAAGGAATGATGATGTTTATTAATATGGACATCAATTGACTTAAATTTTAATTGTAATTATTTTTATATATTTTATGTATCCAATTGTGTCTGTAGTTTTAATGTGATTTTAATTATAAAAAATTCAACCAAATCATAAAAGACATATAAAAAAGGCATTTCAAACTGCTAATTAGATATCAGTTTACAAGAGATAAATGAAACATTTATTCATATGATTTATCAAGGAACTTTTAATGTTGTGTGATATTTAATTAATTGTTTCAAAAATATAAATGCTATTTATTTCCTTTTTAAAATACTTTATTCGATTACTAATATAAATCGCATAATAAACCAATTAAAATCAACCAATTACAATCATCGTTCTAATTTGCTTCGAATTTCTCATGTCTTTAAAATGATGTGCCTACATTTGTAAATTAAAACTTCCATTATATACAATATATAAAGGTAGAATACACGATATCACGGTTAAAGTTAAAAAATGATACATCTGCATTGGTTGATTAGTTGAATAAAAATTGGTTAATAAAAATATTTTTAATTTAATTATTTTTATTAATTTTGTTGATCTTTGCATTCAGGGATATATTTAGTCAACCATATATGCTGTGTCTAATCCAAAATTTCATGTTACAGATTTTTTCAGATATTCAGCCTTCTATACGGTGTCTAATTGAAGTTTCTATTTTACAGATTTTTTCAACCAGATAGCTATATTTTACCTTATATTCTGTGCCTAATCTAAAATTTTACTTTATATATATATATATATATATATATATTAGAAAGAAGTAATAATAAAAATAAAAATAATCAATTCAAGTAATCGTGAAATATTAACATAACCATAGAAGCAAAACCACGGCCATAATACACACACACACACACACACACACACACACACACACACATATATATATATATATATATATATATATATATATATATATATATATATATATATTCTACAAAAAACTTGGACATGATTAGATTTTTGTAGAGGTTAACAATTCATGATTTAGGCTTAGAGCCTCGTCCACGTGTAATGCGTTTGTGCTTGATTTCGTTTGTTATACTTATTTCGATTCCATACCTTTATATTTTTCATTGACTTGTTGATTCGATATTTATTTTATTTATTTTTTTCCCATTTGCTTGAGGATTAGTTGATTTTTACTTTTGTTTTGTAAGCCTGTTAGATAGTTGAATTTAGCTTAAGTTTTTCTTTTTTTGTTTCCATACCTTTTAATTTGGTTGATTTTCTGTAACTTGATAGCTTGTGTTTTGTATTTTTTATCCATTTGATTGATGATTTGCTGTATTATATTTTATTCTGTGGGTGTTTTTAAAAAAGTTAGGTTTATCGTGTTACATCTTCTTACTTTTCGTTCATTGGATTTTCAAACTTCTATTATTATATATATATATATATATATAAGATTTAAAATGAAAAAAGAAAAAAGAAAATATATAGATGGAATGATTGTTTTTACAGGGTTGCAGAAAGGTCAAGGGGGATTGCGACCCCTATTTCCTGGTTAGAAGCTAGCTTTGACTTCATGGAAACGCTCCCAGAGACTCTGCACGCCCGAAACAACAATCGATCATGTCCGTGGGGGAAAAATGGCCGAATCCCAGACAACATAAAAATGATCAAAATAACAAAAATTGGAAATTTTACTAACCAGCAAGACAAGAATCTTGGAAGAGTTGCATAAAGCTTATATACTTCGAATGGGAAAGCATACATAAAAAAGTCGCGTCTAACTTATAGAGCCATCTGGATTTCATACTTTTTGGGATTGTATCTCTTTATATATATATATATATATATATATATATATATATATATATATACAGGGTGTCCCAAAAACTTTGACCTCGGCTTTTAGTCCTTAAATATTGATCTTAGACATATATAATATATTACAAAGTTGCTTAAAAAAAGGTACAGAATTTTATGAAATCGATAAAATATTTCAGGGGATTAAATTTGAAGAAATACGAAATTTAAATTTTATACTGCCCCCGTACAAAAAATGTCCAATGAGTAAAATGTGATCCATACGCTAATAAGGTGATGCACAAAATTTCAGCATTTTACCATAAAAAGTTCCAGAGATATGTTTAAACAAAGTTGGTGAGGTATTAATCACAAATTAAAATGTAAATGTTTACAGCAAGAGTGCAAGTGGCGCAACGCAGAAATGCATCATAGGCAAATAATATCTGCCTCTTATCTTTAATGGATCTTTGACATGGATGGAAAACATTGTGAACAAGCTTTGTAATAATTGTGTAAAATTATTATTTCTACACAGTGTAGATACTTTTGTACCAATAAATAGCAAAATTATTATTTATTTATGTAATTATTATTTTCTTTCGTAATTTGTGTATGAACCCTGAAACGCGATCTACCGACATGATTTTTCCCCTCTGAGAACCCATGTCGATGCACCGAAAAGTGGTTTAAGTCAGCATTTTTGTCTTTTCATATGTCTGGTACTTTTTGTGATAAAATGCTGAAATTTGTACATTACCTTATTAGTATATGGGGCCCATTTTACTCATTGGAAATGTTTTTGTACGGGGCCGAATAAAAATTTAAGTTGTTTGAAATGGTTTGAAAGGAGCCACCGAATGACTCCCCAGATCCCCTGATTTAACCCCTCTCGATTTTTAATTATGGGGTCTTCTTCGAACACTAGTTTATAATACTCGCCCACTAAACGAATTGACATTAAACAAAAGATAATTGATGCTTACAACAATATTAGTGGTGAAGAACTCCAAAATATTTACAGAAGCATTATTAGAAGAGCTCAGTTATGTATTGGAGTTGAAGGAAAACATTTTGAGAATGATTTGTGAATTGTATTTCTAGTATTTGTAATGAAATCTGTCCCTTTTTATCAGTGGCCTTCTATCAATATATGTATATTTTTATTATGTGCTTCAACCGCGTAGTTAGTAACACTGCTTTATATGATATCTGTCTGTGTAATGCTTTATTTTGATGCGTTTGTGATAGAAAATTTTGACACCTATCAACGTATTTTTGAACTAAACAATATCCATCGTCAATTTGTTTATGATCACTATTTTCACCGAAGAAACAGCCTTTCACATGGTACGGAAATGTGGTATAAGTCAGATTTTTTTCCTTTATTATAATTCAGTTGATTTTAAAGATACAGATATGCGGAATTTTTTTAATGATCTTGTTGAATTAAAAATAAAAATTTTGTGATTGACCAAATTTGTCTAAGGAGGACGTAAAAAATTAAAAGTGTAACATTTTGAAAATTAATGGGAGGACTATTTTATTAACGTAGTCTTATTTCCTACCTTACTTTCAATATTTTTGGGACACCCTGTATATATATATATATATATATATATATATATATATATATATATATATATATATATATATATATATATATTCTTTAACTTGATGGCTCGAAATTCGTATTTTTTTCCATTTGATTGAAGATTTGCTGTTTTATACTTTTATTTTGTAGGTTTGCTAGAAAGTTAGTTTTACGAGTTGCAGCTTCTCACTTTTCTACCATTGGACTTTCAAACTATTATATATATATATATTTTCAAAAAGAAAAGAGGTATGGATGGAAACAATATACCAAAAGATGGCCGGGGGGAGTTGTGACCCCCTCACCCCGGTTAAGCATGCTTTGCGTCGCGACAACACTCCCGGAGAGCCGGTATATTGCAAAAAAGAATACGAATGTATCAAATTGTAAGATGTAAATAGACAACATACACAAACAAATATAAGATATAATTGTCGAGATCCAGCCCTATCGAAATTCATCAACAGTAAATGTTTGACTTGGACAATTAATACTGGGACAATTAATACGTAGTCAAAGAATAAACAATAAAATGGAAGATCGATATTTATGCGATTATCGTTTCCTACAAAACACCATATCACAGGGTTTTCCCAAGTATTTTTTAAGTGACATTATCTACAAATTTTATAAAATAACTGTAACCGATAGTTACCGTTTATATTTAAATAAAACTGATGGCAATATACATACTGGATTGTCACAGGTAAAGCGTGTGATAACTGATACGGGACCTCTTGAATAGGGTCTATTGTATAATACGTTATGGAAGATTTGCATCGTCTTGTATGAAACAATATTGGATGTACATCTGCATGTAATATGCTATTGATTGTCATTCAGGTATATGGTTTTAGAAATAGACTTTGTTATTATTGTTCTATTATGTGTCAATATTTAAAGTCTTCTTTAAGTAGAAGCTAAGTAATTTTGATAATTTATACTTGTGAACATGTTTCAAACTTTATTCAAACACTTTTTAAATATATTTCAAACATTTACTGTTGATGAATTTCTGGGCTGGATCTCGACAATTATATCTTATATTTGTTTGTGTATGTTGTCTATTTACATCTTACAATTTGATACATTCGTATTCTTTTTTGCAATATACCGGCTCTCCGGGAGTGTTGTCGCGACGCAAAGCATGCTTAACCGGGGTGAGGGGGTCACAACTCCCCCCGGCCATCTTTTGGTATATTGTTTCCATCCATACCTCTTTTCTTTTTGAAAATATTTTAATCCTCTTTTTAGTGCAGCTTTGCGCCTTTTAAGTGTGATTTCAGATGATTTTGTAATGTTGTATTTCACGGTGTTTTCATATTATATATATATATATATATACAGGGTGTTCCAAAAACATTGACCTCGGCTGTTATTCCTTAAATATTGATCTTAGACATATATATAAATTACAAAGTTGCGTAAAAAAGGGTACAGAAATTTATGAAATCGATAAAAATTTTCAATGGAATTAAATTTTAAGAAATACAAAATTTAAATTTTTATACACCCCCGTAAAAGCATTTCCAATGAGTAAAATGTGACCCGTACACTAATATGGTGATGTACAAAATTTCAGAAATGTATCATAAAATGTCCCAGAGATATGAAAAAACAAAACTGCTGACTTAAACCACTTTTCGATGCATCGACATAGGTTCTCAGAGGGGAAAAATCATGTCTGCAGATCGCTTTTCAGGGGTCATACACAAATTACGAAAGACAACAATGATTACATAAATAAATAATAATTTTGCTATTTAATGGTACAAAAGTATCTACACTGTGTAGAAATAATAATTTTACACAAAGATTGCAAAGTTTGTTCAAAATGTTTTCTATCCATGCCAAAGATCCATTAAAGATAAGAGGAAGATATTATTTGCCTATGATGCATTCCTGTGTTGCGCCATTTGCACTCTTGCTGTAAACATTTACATTTTAATTTGTGATTAATCCCTCATCAACTTTGTTTAAACATATCTTTGGGACTTTTTATGATAAAATGCTGAAATTTTGTACATCACCTTATTAGTGTTTGGGGCATATTTTATCATTAGAAATGTTTTTGTTCGGTGGCCGTATAAAAATTTAAATTTTGTATTTCTTCAAATTAATCCCTTGAAAATGTTTATCGATTTCTTAAAATTCTGTACCCTTTTTTACGCAACCTTGTAATTTATTATATCTATCTCAAATCAATACTTAAGGAATAAAAGTCGAGGGGCACCATTTTTTGGGGGCACCCTGTATATATATATATAGGGTGGACCCGATAGTCAAAAATCTCTTGGGTCAAACTCAATCAAATTTAGTGTACATACGATTTAAACCAGGAGGTTTTGATTTTTAAAGCTTTATTTTCGAGTAAATTAGGCCTAGGAAGTGAAGAAAGTAATAATTTTTATATTGGCATCACTTACAGATGTGGATGAATACGTTTTCCTTAGACATGGTCCAAAAACTGCATTCTCTAAACAGCAATTTCTACTGCAGAACGCAACAGATTTCCATTGATTTTCTTGACGTGCAGCGTTATTCGATCCTTCAAAGTGGCTAAATTATCCACTTTTCCTTGATACAGAAAGCGTTTACTATGACTCCACAAGTTAAAAAGTAAAAGCCACATGGGTGAGATCAGGTGAAAAGGGTGGTTATTTCGTAAGAAACGTTTGACTCTTCCTGTCAAACACACGTGTTTTTTTTTGTCTTTTTTATATCTATCAAATTATTCCTTTAGCTTACTGAAATTTACATAGTGTACCTGTTTTTCTCGAGAAAATTTGCTTATTTACATGACCGCTGAACCGTTTTTCTTTAGTGGTAAGCTAGTTTTTTTAAAAATCAAAACTAAATAGTATTTACACCAAAGTTGGAAGTTTACCCAACAGATTTTTGACTACCTCACAGGTATTTTAGGTTTTTGAATGACAGTTATTATATTTCAACATGTTCATGTTGTTAATATGAAAATGTTACAATTTTATTAATACATATTGGCTTATTTTTAAACATATAATCACGAAGATAGGTTATGGCTCAAAAAATAAATAATAGTACTCTTTATCCGCAAAATTATTTTTTTTTACTAAAATCACCAGAAACATTTTCTTTTATTAAAATGTATTGTTGAAAAACCATAAACAAACATTTTCATATTTTCTTTTTAAAACTAAACAAAAATAATTTTTGTGCATGCATCTTTATTAGTTCAACATGTTTATTTATTTCTAAGCAAATCGGATAACATTTTATAAAAATTATGTCGAAAGATACAAAGGTTTGAAACTGAGAAAAAATAATTTAAAGAAACATCAAACTGGAGGAAATTGCAATATATGCAAATGCCTTGTTTCATCGCTGTATACTCGCGATTTTTTAAAAATTATTTTCAAAAATGTTATATATATATTTTTAATTAAATTTGAAAAAAAATAAAACTGCTATTCCCCTTAAATTACTAAGCCCTTGAGATTAACATTTTGGGAACCACTGATATATGATATTAATAAATAATTATTAAAATACAATTTTCTATAAATAATTTATGGTGCCATATTAAATAATACCCTAAAATTATTTTCAAAAATGTAATATATATATTTTTAATTAAATTTGAAAAAAAATAAAACTACTACTCCCCTTAAATTACTAAGAAGCCCTTGAGATTAAAATTTTGGGAACCACTGATATATACTATTAATAAATAATTGTTAAAATACAATTTTCCATTGATAATTTATAGTGCCGTATTAAATAATACCCTAAAATTATTTTCAAAAATGTAATACAATATGTATTTCTAATTAAATTTGAAAAAAATAAAACCACTACTCCCCTTAAATTACTAAGAAGCCCTTGAGATTAAAATTTTGGGAACCACTGATATATACTATTAATAAATAATTGTTAAAATACAATTTTCTATTAATAATTTATAGTGCCATATTAAATAATACCCTAAAAGCAAAGAGATAATTAAATTTAAACGCAGTAGCCAACTTCTGAGTTTTCTAATCTTAGGGCGATTTCCGTTCAATTAGAGCGTTATAGGTCACAGAACTGCCGCTAATGTTTGACATTCCTGTGGCAGCCGACGATGTAATTTCCCGCGCAAATAGTGAATTGAAACTTCAGACCGTTTCATTGGCGCGATGTGACATTAAACAACCTCTAATTTTTGTTGGTTCAAAGGATGAAACTGAAAGGGAGTAAAGGTTTAAATACTTTATGTATTGTGCATATACTGTAAGAAATACTGGAATACATTAGATATTCGTTTTATATATATTTTTTTTAAATACTGAAAACGCAATAGAATATTCGCAATTGTTAGTGAACTATAAACTATGAAAACTGACGTGTAAATAATCTTGCCCCAGCCGGGAATCGAACTACTGACATTTGTACTGGTCAGCCGAGGCTCTACCGTTGAACTAGTGGAACGGAATTGTAAATTCTTATCGTCGAAGTGGATTCTGCATTTTCAACCCTCTAATGTCAGATTGACGTGCAGCTGACAATATGACTGACTACCTCCTGCTATTTTTACCTCAGGTTAGCCTTTTGTTGCTTTTTTTTTATCTTCCAAGTTAGCTTCCTGCGTGGTTGTTTCCCTCCCAATTTGAAATCGGAGCTCAATATATCAGAATCCACTGAATCCCGGCTGGTCATACTAGAGTTACTTTCAGATCTTCGATATATTCGCACTAATCTGCAGGGTTGATTTATTCTGCGCCCTTGTAAATAATCTTGTTGCTCAAACCGGGAATCGAACCGTGGGTCTTCGTACTGGTCAGCCGATGCCCTACCGTTTAGCTACCGGGACGGAATTGCAAGTTCTAAAAAGTGGATGCTGCAAATTATATAATTTATTAGTAAAACTTATGAGATAATTTATTGGTAAAACATTGAAGAGGAGGGTAGGCAGTAATGCAAAAACGTTATTTAGGAACGACTACGCGTCAAATATTCCAAAACAATTAGAAATATATGACAGTCTTATTTTATTAAATATTTAATAATAAAGAATTTTTCATAATAATGGCTGGAGGGCGATAACACTTGAAATTTTTATATAAGAATCAATTCCCCAAAATACGATGTAACATTTGTGTTTGTTACGTTATATTAGACAGTTGTTTTGAAAATACTGAGTTTTATGGATGATGTAATTTTTTTAGCCCCACTGTATCTTAAATAATCTGAAGATAAAAATACATTATGAATAACAGCATAAGAGGGTTGATTAAAAGTACCTACCTGTTTCGAAGGCAACCAAGTAAAAGAAAACAAAATAGTTTTTCTTTTACTTGTTCGCCTTCAAAAACGCAATTTCAGCACCTTCACAATATTTTTAAATAAACTACAACTAATATATTGTTATAATTAACACATTTTAATGTTATCGCTGATATTATTCCGAAATATCTACAATAATAATTTTTAAGTATTTTCTTCGTTATCCATTAAAAATGCCTTAGCATCCAACATTCTATAGTTCCATATTGCCTATCATCGAAATCATCCTGTCATTGGAGACATACAACCAGCACTGAAGACCCGTAATTGTTACAAGGACATCTGATATGCGGTGAAGGAGGAAAAATCCTCTCTGAGATTTACCGATGAAATAGCCATTGAGCATTACTGTAGACGCGATCCTTGTGGGGATTCAGCGAATCTATTAATCCAGGACAGCGCGAGTAAGGATGATATATTTTAACTCTTCATACCTTCCTTATCCGAGGGCGATCTTCACTAATTAAGCAAAGTAATTGCTCGGGGAAAATAGCACCATTGTTTAGAATATGTCAAGTTGTCAACTCAACGCGCCAATATAATTCGCATTCAGTTAGAAGGTTACCTTTCTCCATCATATAATCAATCGTTTAATATTACTCTTGGTAAATTGTGCCTTGACTCAGGATTTGTTGTTTACTTCCTTATAATATATAATATATATAAAGAGTGAGTATTATTATGGTTTAAAAAGCCGATACTTGTATTTGGATGGATTTACATGTTTTGATTATCAATATGAGACAATCGTTTTTCGAATGATCTTGATGAATTTGATGGATTGGACGATTTTGATGGATTTAAACGTTTTGATTATCAATATGAATCAATCATTTTTCGAATGACGCATTTTGTGTCTAGTATAAAAAATCACACTTAAAATGCTAAAATGAAATGCTAACGGAATTCCCGTTAAAAATCAACGATATCGTAATAAGCAAATAAATCCCGAACAATATGAATTTTTAAAAAAATCGTTATTATTTCACTGCGTGTTATTGAACTGTTAATCCGGGAGCCACATTTGAAGTCTCTATCTCACTTAAGAGTGGTAATTTCTCCTTTACTCTCCAAATAAAACATTTTAGTGTGTGACAATATTAAAATACCAAATATTGCAAAAGTAAAATTTTCCCTTTTTTCATAATTGGATCTATTCTATTACCAATAGTAGAGCTTCTATATCACTGCTAAGTGCTTTTTCATATTTCAAACGTTTTGGTTTTGACTCCCTCCTCACATTTAAACTTTAGAATAAATAGATTTTTTCAGCTTATCGGAATATTCACCCATGAACCGCATTCCCATTCTGTGTCTCATTTAAAAGAAGGCGTTTCTCGTTTATTCGGAAAATCGAACATTTTGCTGTGCGGCACCCTTAAAGTAACAACTATTGTAAAAGTTAAATTTCACACTTTTTTCTAATCGAACTATCCTTTCACAAATTTTATAGTCTCTATCTCAGGAAAAACGCATTCCTGTCATTTCACATTTTGAACGCTTTGGTGTACAGCACCTCTTCACCCCCCCCCCCTCTTAAATAAACATTTTTGAAAAATTCAATTTCCCTGGAAGTTTTATCGAACGATTGATCCGTGTAAGAAATTCCGTTTAATTTTTCAGGGAGTCTTAAAGAGGCGTGAAAGACGGACAGACAGACGAACACTTGGGAATCAGAATATATAATTATATCTGTTTTTTTAGATGCAAAATTTTTTTAGATGCAATTTAAAAGCAGCAAGAAATGGTCCAGTCGAGTTACACAGTATATTTTCTTATGTGTCTATGTATGTATGCGAATGATTAATCATTTTATACATAAGCTTCTTTATAAAAACAAGTGGCATCATTTATAAGACTAACAGCACCATTTTGGGGATACTTCGTTTGTTAAAAAATAAAATTTGGGCAAACATTGGCTGCAAAAGAGATTTTAACTGATTTTTCTTTTAGGTGTTGCTCATACCCCGATATAACTTATAGTTTATTTTTCTGGTAAAAAAAATATGGAAAATTTGATGCTTCTAATTTTGAGATTATAATAAAAGATTGGGAAAGAGTTTAGCTTAACTATAAGAAATGTTGCATTTCTCAGTATATAATGTAGATATCTATCGTCGAAGTTATCCTGTTTATCATTTTAAGTATTCATAACTTTCGTATTGAAACCTCATAATTGCTTCAACGACATCTCTTCATTGCATGACAAGTTGCTATCGCATGCATCGAACATAATTCGCATGTAGATATAAAGTTAGCAGTTTTATAATCTAACATAACATAATTCGCATGTAGATATAAAGTTAGCAGTTTTATAATCTAACATAACATAATTCGCATGTAGATATAAAGTTAGCAGTTTTATAATCTAACATAACATAATTCGCATGTAGATATAAAGTTAGCAGTTTTATAATCTAACATAACATAATTCGCATGTAGATATAAAGTTAGCAGTTTTATAATCTAACATAACATAATTCGCATGTAGATATAAAGTTAGCAGTTTTATAATCTAACATAACATAATTCGCATGTAGATATAAAGTTAGCAGTTTTATAATCTAACATAACATAATTCGCATGTAGATATAAAGTTAGCAGTTTTATAATCTAACATAACATAATTCGCATGTAGATATAAAGTTAGCAGTTTTATAATCTAACCACGCGTATTCTTTTTATCAATGGTTTCTTTTCTCATTTGCTTTATTTTGATGTAAATGATGTAAATAAAATCGAATCCACAGTTTATAATTTCTGTAATACAATTAATTGAAAATAACTTTCTAAGACAATTTAATAAGATTAAAAAATTAATTTCTGTTTCACAAAATTGCGTATTGTATATATCGACACATTTTAATTTGCCTTTACATGATGTGTGATTCATCAAATCTATAAAAAAATGTTCATCACTTATCCATATGATAATTGTCTAAAGTGTTTTTGTCTTTCCAGACCCCTTCATAAGACTCCTTGATAACCCAGGTGACTGAATATTTGATAACTTTTAGCAAAGATCATAAGACAGAATCTAACTGTACCGAATTAATTTTCTGAAAAAATTGGGTTTTTTGAAAAGCTGCTCCATTCCGCTGACCTAGAAGGCTAAATATTTGCACACTTATATTAGTATCGTCAACGACACAGAACCTAACGGAGTCAGATTTTCGAATTCTCCCCCGGAGGGTATAAAATTAGGAGAATCTAAATATCTTTCTAGACTGTTCCAGCACCCGCGGTCAAATAGAAGGCTAAAACTTGGCATACTTATAGTATTAACCATGCAACAAAATCTAACCGTGATAATTTTCGACAAAGATGAATATTTCGATGGTAAGCGCGATACATTGTCAAACAAAACGTATTAAAAAGTTACAATTTTGTTACATAAGAGTGTTAGTTCCTATCTTTGACAGGCTTAAATATTAACACATAAATAGAGCACAGCTTCATATCAATATATTATCTATCATCGAAATCATCTACGCCATTGGAGAATTGCACCCCGTTCTGAAGACCCGTAATTGCTACTACGACATCTGACAAGCAGTGCCGGAGGAAAAGTTCTTTCCGAGATTTACCGATCGCCATCCAGTAATACTACTGAAACGATCCTTAGGGAACTTCAGAAAATCAATTACCCAGCAGTGCATCGTGCGGAGGACGCCCTTTTTAACATTTCGTTGTTTGTTAGTCTGCTGCCCTGTAATTTGTAGGAACAGTTTAAGTAGAGAAGAAGGCACTACTGTCTCAGTAGCTCAACGGATAGAGCGTCAATTATCCTTACAGAAATCTGTGGTGTTCAAATTCGTGTTGGGGTATGTATTCCGTATAATCGCGCCAAAGCACATTAAACCTTAATGGCTGTTTTAAAAATAGCATGCTTTGTTTTTATTTATGATTTATGGCATCGGTTTTCAATTCATGTGTGTTACGATGAACAGGGTCTTATCCTGCATAAAGTGTTCCGAGGAAACTCGAAGCACCCTAATAACTCTGTAAGGAAAGATCCATGAATGTACACACGTGAGGTCTACTTATAGTAAAGTTACCATACCCGATCAAATAAAAGTGATTAATTAAGATTACATTTAAAAAGAGCAATATAAACAAAAAAGCCAATCACTAAGTTTTAGAGCATCATTCAATGAGTAGGAATGTCTAAACCGAAATGTATAAAATTTTATCTTGGGATCAAAATATTCCTGCTATTCACTCATAAGCAAAGTCAGAAAATTATGTGATGACAAACATGGCCGCTGTGAGGTTTCAGTTTACCCTCTTTCGACAATGCTGCTTACTCCCGCCTGTTCTTTTAAGAAAGCCACAGACTGAATAAGATAGAGACAGACTGAAAGGAACAAAACAAAATGGTTGCAGCTTTAAGCAACGTAATATAATTATGCACAGATTAAAATATAGTCTAAATACATTGCTTATTTTTTTTCCTTTTCAATGGTGTTCTATTCCTTGTAAAATATTTTTATATCTATATTTCTTGCGTGGGCTGCCCACCTCTGTGTCTGACTTAGTATCTGGTTAGCCTCCCACCTCATGCAGCGCGCCGATATAATTATTCACATACACGTACTCGTTTACCATTCCACTTTTAAAGGGATACTTGTATGAACAATTTTTCATCTGTATTTCTAGAAATAAAATGAAATGCTATCCCCGGTTTTAAAAATGTATCCCAATTTTTATTGAATAAAAATGGTTTTAAAAACGTAAAAAATAATTACCTTTGTTTCTCGATTAGAATATAGGGTTTTTGTTAATCACTATAATTTATTAAACGACGCTGCCTGGATCCAATATAAGCGCCCAATATTTAATTAATACAGATATATAACGCCACTCAATTTACGAATCGCCTTTTTGAACTACAATTATTTCCGTACTCTGTGTGCAAACATACCAATTATACAGCGTGAAGGTCATACGTCCTAAATAACCTCCTTTGATACGCCCTATATGAGCGCTCGATCGCCAATCGTTGAAAGCACTTGAAGTCACAAATGAAACGGTTTTTTTCCTTAGAAATAAACTCAAAGAATTATTGTTATCTCTACTCGTTTTCATCCAATTAGATTCAAATTTCAGCACAAGAACTCATAATGATAATATAATATCAAATTACAAGAAATGAACGAAATATTTTAATTTCCCCAGTTAGAAAACCAGTAAATTAAATCCATATAGTTTACAAACAAATGTTTTTCGTCGAGACAAAATATCTGCTATTTAAACAATAAACATGCTCTCGAATATTGTCTGCAGCGGCAAAGAATGAATAGATTTGGCGAAGTAGCGAAATGACCAAATTTTGGATTTTAAAGTTCGTAACTTTTAAACTAATTCGAATTTTCAAGAAATCTTGTCGAGGTGCGACATAAAGACCGCGAAGCACCTCTGTAGCATATTTCGCCACTGTCTAACGCTTCGATTTTCCTCTACTGACGACATACACAAACACGAAGACAGAAACACAGACGCACATTTTCCTTTATTATGCAAGATTACCAATATACACATAACATATGGCCGAATTTCCCCAGAATCAAATGATTTCAAACTAAATATTTAAAATTATTTCCTGAGACGCATTAAAAGAATACTAACATCATGTAGTTGCATATTACCTGTCATCGAAATCCTCCTATTCGACTTAGAATCCCTACTGAGAAAAGTTGTAATTGCTTCAAGAGCATCTGATTCGCAGTGCCGGAGGAAAAATCCCTCTCTGAGATTTACTGGTGCAATCGTTATCCAGCTTTACTATTGATGTGATCCTTAGAGGACTACAAATCTATTAGCCTGCAAGGTGTGTTCAGAGGGATGAGGATTTTAACTCCTCATTGGCTTACTAATCCGTTGTTGATCTGTGTTAATTGGGCAAAGTAATTGCTCGGAGCAATTAGCGTCTACCTTTAGAAAGCATTAGATTGCCATTGCAGTACTCTAATATAATTGGTATTTAAGTTGAGAGTCAGCATTTTTATAATCAATTTATACTTTCTGGTGGTATACTGTTCCTTCAACAATATTGTTTGAAACAGTTCCTATGATTTTATAGTCAACATGTAGCTGTCAGTAATATAAATTATATTGAATCTTTATATTTTTCAATCCAGGATACTAACTTTACTCTAAAGTTTTCTTATTAATCCAAGAAAATTCACACATTTTATGTATACAATCTCTTTCAAAGGGTGATTCCAAATGGATGTTTTTACCGCGATTATCTTTTAACCGTTGGTCGTAGAAGCATCTAATTAGAAAAAGTGGTCAAATACAGAATGTTAAGGAAAGTCATGGCCAACTTGAAAACCATGATATATTTTTATGCAGGTGTACAAGAATACCCCTATGGTGCTGCGTGATGAGATAATTGCAGGTGGGACTGCTCCCTTTTTAGGGGGGTAAGGGAACTATTTGGCTTCCTGTGAGAGATAGGAGAAAATTCAATTAAAGTTGCAAAGCGTATTGAAATTAGTACTAGGCATTTTTGTTCGACAGCAAAAACTGCAAATAGCTCGCTAACGACTTTAAAAGACGTTATTAATCTGCATGTGACAATGTAAACGTAGAAATTTTGGAAAATATGCAGAGACATTGTATTACACGTATGCAAGCTTGCATATATTTTCAGGGTTTGTTTTCCATCTTTTGTAGCACGATAGAAAGGACATTACTAATTTTACAAAGCTGTAGAACTTTGTAATTGATAAAGTTATCTGATCGTGTAGATGAGTTTCCCATACACTTACGTAAAAAAATGTGTGATAACCTTCTACCTTGTGGATGTTGTCCTTGACACCCTGTAGATGTTGAATATATCATTTATTTTCTCCCCGGTGGCAGCTGTGCTGGGGGCATGCGCCGGGTGCGGTTGGATTGCTGCTGCGACGATGAATCGTCTCTCTCCGTATACCTTCGGGTGGGCCGGGTTTAACTTTACTTATATCATTCATTTTACAAGGGGTTGTATATTCATGTATTAAAATAAGGAGTGTATCACTTTATGCAGATTCTCTGCCAAGAAAATTTCAATATGAAATTGTTTTCTTGTGTGCAATTAGTCAAATAAAAAATCGTGTTTTTAAGTGGCATATTCGCTGAGATATCGCACATTTAAAATGTAAGCATTTATTGTCAAGGTGTCAAAGGTCAACTCGAAAGTGAATAAATGAGAAACTACGATTAAATTTTGAGTACATGTGCCATTCGACAGAGCATTCAACATGCGAGGACGCTATTATATTATTGTAGAGTTTATTGTAGCATTATTTTTACAATTAGAATTTAATAAACAAATTAAAAATATTAGCTGTCAGCTTGGCGATCGAGAGCAGGGATAGCCTAATGATTAAGGTGGAATGATCGCACGCCGTAGTCCTATGTTCGATCCTCGAAACAACTTAAAACTATCTCCATGGTGGAATATGGGCATGATAAAACTGTAGGTCCGAATGTTCATATGAAAGGTGATGGATAGTACGCTCCCTATGATACGAAGTTGGGTTCTGGCCTAAATTGAGTGGCATTTTCATGACTGGCTATGTTTTAGATACCTATCTAGGAATCTTACGAGATACCTATCTGGAAACAGGCAGGTATCTCGGGTTCTAAGGATAAAAAGGTTACACAAGTAACAAATGACTATGATTTTACTAATACTGTTTAACAGTGAGCACTATATCCATAAATATACAAATTACGCTTTCCTTTCAGGATTTCGTCTCTTAAAGTTTTCATTAGTGATTTCATTACAACAGGAAATTTAACCGTAATGCTTGTTTTCTGGTATAATTCTTAAAATTTAAAGTGCAGTTAAAATACTGGGCTCCTAGGAAATTCCTTAAGCACTCAATGACTTTTCAAGGCAAGGTTTATGAGTGTATACATTAGGTATATCTATAGTAAAGTGACCATACCCGATCGATTAAAACTAATTGAAGCGCCTCTATCGAAGAATTGAAAACGTTAAGATATCGAACTCGGCAATAACTTGAGGTAGAAGAAAAATATAAATTACAAAGTTGTAGAGGAAATGTAATTGTTAGGAATTGACACCAACAACTCACGAAACGAGTATATGGAACGCAATAAATACCTATTAAAAAGTCGTATCATCAGTGACTGTAACATAGTGATACCTGCAATAATTGTCAAAGTACGTGCTAATATTCTACTGGAATTCAAATACACAATTTTGAACGGACTGTAGATTAGATTCATGTGCGTTATAAGTGTTATTTATTTTGGCATTCCTGAGTAGGTCAGCTATTCTTTAATAAATGCATTCTGTAACGGATTTGTTGTCGATTCCTACTAAATAGACAATGCTTTGCAACTTTGTGAATGGGTTGTTTCGTCTATCTTGCTTTACAGCCGAAATCGTCGGACATGGTCACATTACTCTAGATAGATCTAACGTGTACACTCATGGACCATTCCTTACAAAGTTATTGGAACGCTTAAGGACTTTCCTAGGAACTCTGCGTAATAATCATTAGCTCTTTTAATTAGCTAATATGGACCTCTATCATTGAAATCAATCTATGTAAGTGGAGACGTTACACCTCGTATCAAAAATTAGTAATTGCTGCCGGTAAGGGGAAAAAGTCCTATTTGAAATTTACCGATGACATCGCTATCAAGGATTACTCTTGACACGATCCTTACGGGTCTCCTGCTAAGCAATTATCCTGTAAAGTGGCGCGAAATGCGACGAGGGATTTTAACTCTTCATACCTTGCTAGTCTGAGGCCAGTCTTCCCTAATTGGGCAAAGTAATTGCTCGAGGCAAATAAAGGCATTGGTTGGAAAACGCCAGGTAGTCATGGCAGTACATTCATTTATTTTATAATCAGGTGAATATATAGTTAACGTCTTGAAATTTAACCAAGTTTTGGATATATATATATATATATATATATATATATATACAGGGAGAGAGAGAGATGAGGGAGCTATTGATATCAGGAAATTGAACATGGTATTAATTTAATACTAAAAGATGAAATAAATAAAATATGGGAAATAATAAAAACAGTTACTACGTATATGATACAAACAATCTAAGCACGTGCGTCAAAAGAAATGGAAAATACTAGAGGCCAAAAGTATAAGTTTTTTTTTATTTGGTAAGATTAGTAGTATCTACTTTACCGTGGGTGACTCCGTCCATTTTTCCAGTTTTATGGCCCCAGAGTTGCCAAGATATAAATAAAATACGCGAAATTAAACTTTTCGTAGTGATAGCATTAGGCAGATGATATTTTCCGACACTTTATTTGAAGAATGTTGTATCACGTTGCTTAGCAACGGTATTAAATCAAATGTATTTATACGGCAGACGATTTTCATTTAATTTATCCGATTTAAATAATAAAGGCATGGATAGAAAAATAAATGTTATAATTGGGCGGTATTATATGTTTGATTGTGTTGCATTAGGTACAGCCTTAAGCTATAAGATTACATAATATTGACACTTCCAATTTCTTGAGTCAGCTATTTTATTTTGCCAAAAATTTGTCAAACCTTTATATATTTTCTCTTGTGTTTCACTGAATGTTGAAACAGGTTAAAATTGGTACCGATAAATCTTCGCCTACTTTTTTATCGGCTTTATACTTATTTTGGCATGTATTCGCCACACTTCATATCTTTTTTACATTTGCTTATAAACCGGACGTGGATGTTTGGGTTTTGAGATCTGTGAAGAGAATTTTATATAGCAAAAACGGAGATTCTTATATATTTCTAGGGGAAACAAATTAAATGCATATTTGAATAGAATTTTATAAAGAAGAATATTGTTTAAAATACTACTGTAATGTACACATATTTTAACTCACGACCAAATACATGATATATCTGCTAGTCAGCTTTAAATATTAATTATCAAAGTTTCATATTTTTAGACTAAACCAGTTGTAAATAATTCAAATGGAATTGATTCCATATGTTTTCGACAACTATAGCTCATGCAATTTGATTAAGCTTAAACTTCTATTAACTGGAATTAATAAATACTTTATTAATAATTATGTTAATATTGCTTTATTTAAACTATTTTATTCCATCTTTAATTATTTCTAATAACCATTAATGAAATTGTGATTAAATTTTTTTATCACAATGTCGTCACAATGTTAATGTTTTCATTGGAAGAGCAATTTAACTATAAATTTTACATCTTATTTGATAATGAGTTGTCACGTTTTGTTTATTTTCTACATATAAGAGCTAATTTAGAGTGCAAAAGAACTAAAAATAAGTTGTAAGGATCTATAGTCATAACAAGGAATCGAACAACTGACATCTGACTGGCTTGTAAACGAGCCATTGAGCTACTGAAAAGCTTATCTTTATTTCTATATTTGAAGTGGACTCTATAACATATGTAAAATACGGAAGCTGAATTTTCCTCTATGAAAGCTAAATTGACAGAAGAAAGCATATAACCCTCTTAAATACTGTTTAAACCGTAAAAGATTTTACATGATGTCTTATATCTTATTTAATTTTTATATTTAAAGTACGGTAAAAAATCAACAGTTACAGATTCATAAGTTCTGACTTTGCAAAATTCCTATGCTTTTAAGGGATGCATGATTTTTTTAACTAATGTATCCACTGCTGGTTTAATAAACCTTTCAGTAAAAGTCTTAGCGAGACCAATATTTAATATAGTAAAAATTATATCTGAAATATTTCGATACTGGTATTATTTTGATATATTTAAGAAATGCTCAAGCATAGTATATCATTATATATCAGGTATACCGAATCTTTTCACCAAGTAGTGACAGTAGTTTGATAGATTTTTATTTCGTACCACACTTCGCAGCATATAATACTCACCGAAAAATAATTTGGTTAAGCATAAACAATGTACCAGTTAAAATCATAAATAATGTATCAGATAACAGTATAAACAGAGTATTAGATAAAAGCATAAACAATATGGCTTAATCAAGGTTCATTTGGAGGCTTTTTTAAAAACATTCATAAACTGTTTTTTTTTATTAAAATTTTGAATATAATTATAAGAATATTTATCTTATTACTTAAAATGATATGATTCATTTATAATTGTGCAGGCAAAAATAATTATAAGTTTACTCTATCACCATAGAATAGACATTAATAGCGTGAATGCACAGATCGTCAATTGAAAAAAAGGATGCCCATTTTTACAAATTTGGTTTTTTCATAATTTTGATGGGGGACATTTAGTTTTAAAGTTAATATAAAATATTATAATTTAGGTTTAAAAGTTAAAGTAAATATTAATATAATGTAAAATATTATAATTTAGGTTTGAAAGTTAATGTAAAATCTTATTACAACTAACATCACCTTTCATGTCTGACAGAAACATCATTGCCGAATATTATAGATTGTGAAAATTATGATTCATAATTCCTGGATGAGTTTTGATACTCTAACACTTAAATAAAAATAATTATTAAATGATATTTTAGTTATAAATTAGAAAAACCTGCCTTTAGAAAATATATAGCTTATAGAAATAAAATGCTCATAGATTTTATGCAAAAAAATCAATATTAATTATTCCATGTTCCATAAGTAAAGATAAATGATTTGATATCTACATACAAGCTGTTACGTATTGCATTATTTTAGTATTTTACGCATCGTTTTATTATATAATCGCCTTATTACCAAAACCATACACATCAAATTTTTTCTACGTTCAGACAGAGTTGAATAGAAATAATTTGAGTTTTTAGTTGGAGAGTTGTACCTTGAGTATACCTTGTTCGTACTGCCAATGCCAATCCCGATAAAAGTGAATTCGATCCAGAACAACTTAAAATTAGTCTAAAAGTGTTACTGATGCTCATGACAATATGAAGGAAACTATATTTTGGCTGTCAATTTATTTTATAATTTGCATTTGGCATCTTTGGTATTTTTATAATATTTCTTACATTCTATTATGGCATAGAGGGTTTCTAAGAAAGTTTCCAATAACTTCGTAAGAAAAGGTTTATGAGTGCACACGGTTGGTCCATCTATAGTAAAGTAACAGAAATCTAGTGTTTAAAATGCTCTCCGTCAGAGACAATGGACATATAAATTACGAAAATAATATTACGGCAAACATAATAAGCATAGCAAGTACCACGAAATTAGAAGTCCTAATGATGCACCTTCTTGAAAAGTAATTATTGCCTTCTATATACGCGTTTTGTTCATTCCTAGTATCAATTCTCCGTAATTAGACAATTCTCTACAACTTTGTAATTGCTTTTTTGTCATCTATCTCACTTTATTATCGAGTTCGTTATCTTAATTTTTAAATTATTCGCTAGAGGGCGCTTCAATCACATTTAATAATTCGATTGGGTAGGATCACTTTACTATAAGCCTAAATTGTACATTCATGAATATTTCCTTGTAAAGTTATTGGGTAACATAACGACGTTCCTAGAAACCCTGTATAGCTAAATATTTCCGAGACTATATTTTTATATTTTTGTACGAGGTCAGTCTTACCGCAAAATTTGTTACCTCACGACTTAATCTGGAATAAAATTTTCGAGTTTTATTTTTATTTTTGCATTTAGCAAATTTGTATTTTTATATTTTATATATTTTATTATTCCATCTAGTCAAGCATTTTTGCAGTAATAAATGTTTCTAGAGACAGACATGCAGCAGAATCGGTAGCACTACTGACCATTTTGGGTTCAGATTTTCTATTCCCTTTTGCAAAGAAGATAAAACTTGATACTGGTATTTCCAATATACCCGTCTGCAGATATTTCCATTGGTTTGATCGGGATCAAACTTCCTAGTGCGAACGAGGTACCACGTTCGCATTAAGGAATTGGACCCCAATCGAGCTACCGAAACTGGATCGGGAAATGAATTAATTCATCGATAAAAATAGTATGGAGTTCGATACCATTCTGAAAAGAAGATCGAAAATTTCCATCCGAATTGAAACATTTCCATCTCAATGTTTTGTTGGTGATGATGACTCAACCTGGATTCAAAATTTTGATCACACTTGCAGAAGGCGATTGAACTCGGACCTGTTCTTTCCAATACACTCATTTGGCGATCTGGTTTCTTTGGCTTTATCGGGATCCAACTTCCTAATACCAATGAGGTATAATACCTCGTTCGTACTAGGAAATTGGATCCTGATCGTGCCAGGAAAACTGGATCAGCGGATGAATATATAGGTAAGAATAGGCTAGAGTTTGATTCCCTTCTACAAAGGAGATCTGCAATTTCAATCAATATTGAAATATTTCTATCTCAATGTTTTGTTGATGTTAATGATTCATATTTTAGATCCCCTTTGCAAAAGAGGCTTGAACTCTATCCTGTATCGGATGATATATTCATCTGCCGATCCGGTTTCTTTGATTTGAGCGTGATTCAACTTCCTAGGACGAACGAGGCATTACGGTATTTCGATTTAATATTTTTTTTCAAAAACATGCTATCCGTGCCGAGTACGAAACTCACGTGAATATCACAACCTAAAAAAAAATAAAGAAAAAATATTCTCACACGCAGCTAGTGGTCAGTGTTTCTACGCTCCATTGATCTCAAAATCACAATCTGCTTAGCGTGACTCACTTGCCGTAATGACCACTGCAGAGAGTTGTAGGAGAGGAGAGAACTTTCTTTTTATCATACAGGATCTGACTCCAAAAGGACACCCATAATTGCCATGCAATCAATTTATAATATGAATAGGTTTTTTGTAGTTGTTGGCGTGGAAGCGCCATGTTAAAGTTATGGGAATAGTGCATAATTTAGTGTTTGATGTTTGCAGAAACTAAAATTCGTCAATTCCAATTTAAAGCTTTTTAGATTGATTGTTATTGGAATTGCAAACAGTTTTATTCTATCCATGATTTCTGAGAAACACATTAACAAGTTTGCAATATTAAGTTCCGTGTATTGTTATTAATGCAGGCTGTAAAGACCATAGACGCAGCCAGGATCAAGAATGGGAAGGGGGAGGTGAGAAAAGAATTCGGAATTAGAATATTAGATAATTAAATAAAATTGGGATTTAATCCGCTTGTGCAGCTACTTTGGCGGGTAAGATCTCGCTTTGGCTACGATACTGAGTACATAAAAATCTTGATAGGATGGGGGGAGTTACGACTGAATGGAGCTTTACCATGCTTCATTTTGTTTTCAATATGCACCCTATGCTGTTAATTTCTCCTTAAGGAAGGTGAGTGGGTAATGATCCTACACCACGTGCTGAAACAATGTTTTTAGATATTTATGTTTTGAAATTTATTTATTACATTTTTGAATGTTTCCAAACTTGAATTATTTTTAAGTAATGCAGACGTCTTGATACTAGAGGTAAAACCATGTATGAATTAGAGTCGGAAAAATCTATTACAAAGTATTTCACTGTGAATTTTCTGCAAGCTTTTATATCGTTAGACCTTCCATAATGTTTAGAGCTTCGTTTTGTTTTTACGATCACGCGGTGTAAAATGTTGATATTTTTTGAGAAAGGAAGAAATGTTGATCTTGTATATAAATTGAATTTAAAATGGAATGAAAACGTTAGGTGTAACTGAATCAAATACATCATATCAGTATTTTTTATTTTGACTTATTGATATATTTAACGAAATAACCATCTAGACTATACATCAATTTAATTCTGAAAATGAAATTATGATAAACTATTTCGAGATCAATTTTACTACAATTTTGTGTACCCGATATTTTTACTTCATCCTACATACATAGTGTAATGTATATGGAAAGTATTGTGATGGGGTCGAAAATTCGAATTCGAGTTTTCAGAGAAAAATCAGAAGCTTCAATAATGTTAAATGCATAATAATTTTATACGAGCATTTTTATTGCAAAAACGAATGACACATGTTTAAGAACTCTAGTATGAACCATTCTCGAGGTATTCCACTTTTTGAAGTAAATATATCAAAAAAATTACATGAAATTAAAAAAGGAATAAGTTTCGCTAAATGGGTTGATATCCCACAAACAACGTTATAGGATAAATTTAAAAATATCATTCTCGTGAATTTAGCTTATTCCATTCTTGAGAAAAGGCATCTATTAATTAGAACTCAAACCATATGTTAAAACAATGTAAGAATCTCGAGTCCCTTTCCCCGTCTGCTTTTCTGTATGTAATGTTGGACGACAAATATAGCGGCAATTTGTGCGACCTTGGCGATGAACGTGGTGAAATATTGATGCCTTTTATTCTGTCGCCAACTGAACAAAATGCAGGGTGTAAGATAATGAGGTGAAGGAATTTTGGAAAATTTGCCGTTCTTAAACGTCCCACGCCAATAGATGGCGATTAACGTTAGGGTCTTATTTTAGCGTTGAGGTAAGGGTGAAGAATAAATTATATTACGAAAATGAATATATTTAGGCAGAAAATGAGTTTAGTTTTAAATAAACAATCTCGTATTATTTACCACAAATGCGAGTTACTCTTTTGTTTATATTTTTTTATCACTTTTTGTAGGGATTATGCCGGTTTTCCTCAGCACACATCAAACCCACCCAAAGCTATCTCTCGGTCCTTACCTTTTGACATCTACTGTGAAAACAGTAAGCGCTAATTACTTTGAAGAATGGTTCCAAAAGTCATGTTTATTATTTTATAGCTCTAGTTTAACTAATAAGTTATTTAAAATAAAGCAAATCTGCAAAATGATTAAAAGAATCCTTTAATCATCAATCCTTTAATTATCAATGAATGCTTTTTACAAAAATTTGTGAACTAGTGTATAATTGCCCTTTAAATTAAAAAAATATATACATTAATATGCAATTGTGAAAGTTTTTTATTCTCTTTATTATTTTTCTCCAATGGCTTAAAATTATTTTTTTTTGTAGATATTTACACTTAAATTTGTATTTGAATTCATGAATTTCAAAAAATGTCATATCATCACACTATAAAGTTCACATTATGGCGTAAACTAAGCATAATACATATTCATTGTGTTTAATTTCTTTTTAAGCAAGTAAATAAAAACAAACAAAAAATATGCTGTTTTCATAATAAAAGCTTTAGTACATCAAATTTACAAATTCTCGGGTCGCCTCGGAATATTATTAATTATTCTCTCACCCAAAGTAGCTGTAAAACGAGTAATAATATCAGTCTCCAAAAAAATTTCACACATACGCGATTATAACTTTGAAGACTGCGATCTGCTGCTCGTCGCCATTCTTCCAATTCTTTATCATCATTCCGGGCTTTAAAAAGTGACACTGACTCTTTGTTGCTGTCATAACCAGAGGTACAATTGGGTTCAAAACATTTTTTACACATTTTTAACACTTTACAACAAAGTTGAAAAGTGTTTATGACTTTGTTCATTCTGTCTGTCTGTCTGTCTGTCCGTTAGCACGATAACTGCCGTAAAAATGACTTAATCAAAATGAAATTTTAGTATGTTGTTCAGACGGTCTGTAGAACCTATGGGAATATAAATGAATAATATTACCCAATTAGTTTTGGATTGAACCCGGGTCGAAAAAATGAAATACATTGAGCCCTATGGGACCTAATTTTTCAAACATTTTTTAAGCGGATATAAAATTCTCAAATTGCTTCGAAAATTTTAAGTAATATTCAAATTGTTCCATGAAATATATAAAAAAAATTTCAGCGAAATATATTCAGTAGTTTTTTAAATAAAAATTAAAATAATAATTACACCTCTTATATGAAACGATCACGTGACCATGATATGAAACGATCACATGACCCACTTCAAAATGATATATGGCATCCATCTTGTTTCAAAATCGTGATTTTTTTAAGTTCTTTTTAATTCATATTGAGTGTTGTATCCGTCCTAAAACTACTTTATTTTTGCTTAAATTCTGTGCATCTACATACTGAAACAACGCAATGACAATATATTTGAGTTTAAATGCTCATCTAAATTTGATTATTTCTACAACTAAGCCTATTTTTCACCTATGTAAAATGTAAACTGCAAAATATGTAGAATGAGTTGTATTAGAATTCCTGTATTTTTTTAACACAAAATACTTTAGTCCATGGAGTCTGCATGGCTGATATGAATGAAATATTAATTGATTTTATAAAGAGAAGGACGATTTTTTTCGATGAAGTTTTAAGCATAGAGTTTAATTATTTGTAGCTCCATGGTCTTAAATAAAATGTTTAAATAAAATAAATTATTATAGTATTGTGATGAATGAAATGAATGGGAGAAAGTTATGAATGAAATCCTGTTTTTATAGAGAGATCCAGGCGTGTTATTTTTCTATGACGTCATTTGAATTAATTTTAGTTGTTTTCGATGAAGTTTTCAAATATAATAAATTATCGTAGTATTATGATAATTCTAAAACTATTACCGAGGAATGTATAACATTTTAGAGATGTTTAAACCAGGCAATTTATATTTCAATGCCGTCATTTGAATGAAGTTAATTTTTTTCGATGAAGGTTTAAGTTTTCAAATATAATAAATTAATGCAGTATTGTGATAAGTTTCAAAATATTACCGAGGAATGTATTGCATTTTAGACTTGTTTAAATAAAATTGCATTGAAGTTGGAAAGTGTTTCATAATCAATGCTTTAAGCATGATTGATCTTTCTTGTTATGACATACAAATTGTTTTTGCTCTTAAAAGCACAACACTCTCCGTGCAAATGAATTGGATCTCCAGAACCTAAAGATAAACACCATTCTGCCAGAGGGGATCTTTAGGGTACACGTTTTTAACATAGCGCCAATGAGAAGACGCGTTCACTTGATTATCTTACACGGTGGCAAAATGGCACTTAATTTATGAAAATGACTCCAAATTGCTGAAAATTCAATATCTTGGAAAATGAGATTTCATTTCTTTGATAATCCCTGTCGCTTTGGAGTAATTAATAAGGATGTGCTTCCCGCAACAGATTTTTTTAGAAATTATTCGATATTTTTGTGTTCCGATTCATTTGTTTCGATTCATTCACCGATATGAAAAATACCCGATAAGAAAAAGAAACCCGGAGTTCTCGTGGCGAATGCAAAACTCACGTGAGTAAAAGAACAGAAAACAATATATTCTCGCACGCAGTGCAGATAGTAACCAGCGTTTCTATGTAGCCATCCCAATCTGGTTGTCGTGACTCACTTGAAGAAATGACCACTGAAAAGAGATGTGGAAGGTGGAGTAAGGAAGAGAACTTTTGCGCTATCAAACTAGGAACTGACTCTAAAACTACCACTCATAATTAGTATGCAATAAATTCATAATGTCAATAGGTTTTATATAGCTGGCGTGGAGTCCACTTCGATGATAAGAGCTTACAATTACATCCACGTAGCTTAATTGGAACACTGTCAGCTAGCGAGTTCGAAGATCCGCAGTTCGAGAAGCGCTGGGACAAAGGTTCTTTACAATGACGCCCGAACAAATCAACCTTGGCGGTTAGTGGAATAGTGTCGGGGGTCTGAAAGTGACTCTAGAACGACTGGCACGGATTCAGTGAACTATGGGATATTAAACGCCGATTTCAAGTCAGGAGGACAACAACTACTCAGAAAATTAAATAAAAAATCAGAAAATTAGGATAAAAATAGCATCATAAGGATAACCTGGGGTAAAAAAAGCAGGAGGTGTTCAGTCAGATTGTCAAATTGCAAATCAGTCTGGCATTAGCAGGAGGAGAATGCGGACACTTCGATGGTAAAAGCTTGCAATTTCGTCCAAATAGATTAATTTGTCGGCTAACCAGTACGCAGATCAGCTGTTTTTGTCTTGGCTTGGACATCAAGTTTCTTTACAAATGACATCCAAATGAATTAATTCTGCAGGATAGAACAGTGATGTTGGGAGGTCTGAATGTGACCCTAGTACGATTAGTACGGATTCAGTGGACTCTGGCATATTGGGCACCGATTTCAAATGGGGAGGGTAATACGACCACAAGGTACGACCACACATAATACTTACCTGGGTAAAAATAATAGTATCAAGAGGCTAACCTGAGGTAAAAATAACATGATGTCATCAATCAGATTGTTAAGTTTCACGTTAATCTGACATTAGAGAGAGGAGAATGTCCACTTCCACCATAAGAAGTTGCAATGCTGTCCCAATAGCTCAATTTGACGAGCGTCACCTGGTCAGTAAGAAGACCCGAGGTTTGAAACCCGGATGAGACAGCAAGGTTCTTTGCACCCCCGTGTATAAGTCCGACAAAAGTGAATAATTCAGTTATTTTTCCAGAATAAAATTGAAATGTGTAAATACGACTTGGACAATTTTTTTGATATCTAAAATGTGTAAATTCCCATTTTCATAAGATTGACATGAGTAATATTTTAGATAGAAATGCAATATTTTTATAGGTTGATATTTACAGGTCTATGTGTGTCAAGTGTGATTTCCGCAGTTAAAGTTCGTTACTGATAAATGAATTAATTGAAGGTGTTTCGAATTAAACGAAAATGTAAATACAGGCCCAAAATATAACCGGAATTTCACAGTTTCTGCATCTTAAGCTTAGGGTTTGATTGGTATTATTGATCAGTCGTATTAAATGTCCAGAAAATGATGCATGGATGAAAAGCATTACGGCATAAATCTTATTAGCAATCAGTTTTTATAAACTTACTTTTATATATTTGAAGAATTGCGCAAACTTTCAATGTTTCGATTTACTTTCGATTTTTTTTTGTAAAAGAAAATAAAAACAATCCGTGTACCTTGAGTGCCGGGTACAAACCTCACGTGAGTATCAAAACGAAAAAAATAAATAAATAAAACAGTTCGCACACGCAGCTAGTGGTCAACGTTTCTGAGCGTCATTGATCTCAAAATCACAAACTGCTTAGCGTGACTCACTTCCCGTAATGACCTCTGGAGGAGGGCGAAGGGAAAGGGAATTTTCTCGCTATTAACTAGAAACGGACTTAGATAGCACCACTCATAATTGTCATGCAATCAATTTGTAATATGAATTCGTTTTTTACAGCTGTTGGAATAGAAAATCCAAGTAAAATTACGTGAAAAAGTAATACAGTGTTCCGTTCGGGACGAAATTAAATTTTATAAATAATAATATGTTTATATATATTTTTAGATTAGATTGTTATTGATATTGAAAAGAGTTATTTGTTTTTGCACTCTCAGATAGATTTGCAGTTACATATAATTGAAAATGAAGCGTTGGTGGTACGAATTGTCATTCAAAATTTTTAGAGGTTGACATTCAGTGGTTTATATATTAGTGACATAATGAATTAATCAAACTGAGACATTTTTTAAAGAGAAATGAGGGGGGGGGATAATGAAAATTATATGATATTTGGAAAAATATTTAATGTCACGCGATATTGGAAGATCTGTAAAATAATTTTAATAAAAAAGCCATTTCAAAATTATTTTTAAAGAAAGAAAAACGTATATCTGACTATTAATAAACTTCATTGTATTGGCTATTTAGGCATTAAAAACTTACAAAGGCAGAACAATCCTTCTTGGTAAATGCTCACTTGCTAATCAACTTATTGGGCATACTCATCTCTTCTTCTTCTTCGACCCAGACCGTCCGACCTACCAAAAAGGTATAAGGTATCTGTTTGGACGACCGGGAAGTGCTACCCAATTTAGACCGGAACCTAATGGGGGAAGCATCCACAGGGACCGTACCCTCCTTCCCTTACCACCAACCTCCTGGAAGGACTTACGGACCCACATGTTTAACGTGATCGTTCTCCGCGTGAACACGGTGTCAATTTTGGCAGTGGCGGGAATATTCATCTCTAAAACCATAGCAGTCATTTGTAAAGTTCGAAATAAAAAGATAGTGTTAAAATATAGGGGTAAATGCTGAATCGAACGGGGCGCCACGCCGGGACAGCAGAAGTAAACTGGAACAGCTTCTAGCAAACCGGGACAGTTTCTGATAAACTGGGGAAGCTTCGGGCAAACCTAGACGTATGGTAACCCTTACAATGCTGTAATGTTCTAAGCATCGTATTCAGCGGAAAGGCAGTTATCCTAAAACTAAAGAGGGATTAAACAATACATCAATACAGGTCGAAAAAATACATTATGAAGTAATTCTCAGTAAATGTTTCTAGATGTGTTCGATATTCATATATTTAGCTTTATTTTTCGCTGTTGTGATTTTCTTTTTTCTACTAGATGTGATTTTTGGAATAAAATTTTGAAAGACGGAATAAAAGAATGTTACAATTGCAAACCTCTGCCACTACCACGTAGGCGACTTCAAATTTATAGAAAATTGAGCTGGCATTGATGATATAAAGACATGTTCAAAGTTACAAAGCCCACGGTATCAGACATGTCAATGTTTAACATCATGCTCCCAGTTCAGAAACCAATATCGGTGAATCAGTTTAACCGTTGTTAGAATTCAACACAATGCCAACTCTTCTGGCAGCAAGAAAACTTGTACCACAATTTTGTATATTTCTGTGCAGCACGGTAGTGCGCAGAAACCTGCGTCACTCACGTAAAGCCTGTGGAACAAAATTCTCTACTTTTCATCAATAGCAACATTTGCCATTTCGATTTTTGTAAAATTGTGACACATGGTATTTTGTTTTTTTGCTATCAGTAGAACAGTTAAAAGCTGTTTAGAAAGTTTGCTAATCTCTAATGGGAGTCAATCTGATCCATCGATGCTTACTGATGCACTGGGAACAACATTCTAAGCTTTGGCATGTCTTCTATCAGGTCTTGTATGTGTGAATCTGGCGTTGTATCCTCGTCAGTGCTGAAGCCTGATAAAATAATTTGGGGTTTCATAAAACTAGGAATCAGAATTATCAAATTAAAAGTTTCTGCTTTGTTTTTGTACTTTATAGAGCATTTTAAAATAAATGTGTGTATGTGGAATTTCTTTCTGATCATGCCCAAAACATGTGTTTTTATGGTGGGCCATAGACGACTTAACCAGTATGGTTCAAACAAAAAATATAACACGAAAGACAACGTGCACCAAATTCGAGCTGTCTAGCTGCACCGGTTCTCGAGTTATTCTCCCAAAACATGTACTTTCCTATTGCGGAACCAAAACGGGTTAGACTGGAAAGGTTCAAAATCCAAAGAATCAAAATAGTTATAGAACAGAACTTTGTACACAATCAATAATGAACTAGATCACATCGTAAACTGCAGCGCGAATAAAGTTACTAGGTAAGCAGACGTACGTTTCGGAAAACTTTGGATTTCCTTCTTCCATACCAACTTTGGATTTCTTTCTTCAGATCCAGGCTTGTCGCACTGAAGAAGGAAATTCAAAGTTTTTGAAACGTAACTTTATTCGTGCTGCATGGTACTTTGTGATTTAGTGTATTAATGAAAATATAGTACGAAAAGCAGCGCTATACTAAATATGATCTTTCTAGCTGCTTTGGTTATCGAGTTAATTCCAAAAAACATGTATCCTCTTATTATGAGCTCCTGTTAGATTTGTAAGACACAAGCTATTTACTGTCAGTGAAGTTAATGGCTATTCAGTAATCAAGGGATCAATCATGAGCGTAACCAATCCAGTGCATCACTGCAAATATACTACGCTTTAAAACACTTTCTATCAACAAATTTTGTGATTTTTCCAGTCATTTTATGTCAGTTAAATTACAAGGACACACGAATCTACAACAACTGTCTACAAATCAATTTTTCAGTTTCTTCATCTGTTCTTTCATATATTTAATATGAAATACGTACGAAAACCGTCCATCAATATGAGTAAAAAACCATACGGTAAAGTAATTCGCAATTAACTTCACTCAAGTTGCTAGTGGATGCTTTTAAGCCATTGCACAACCATTAATCTTTTCGATTTATTTCTAATATCGAAAATGAACGGCACTTTCCGTGTTGAGTGCAAACTTACGTGAGTATTGAAAAAAATCTTACATGCAGCTGGTGGTCAGCCTTTCTGCGCGCCATTGATCTCAAAATCGCAATTTGCTTAGCGTGACTCACTAGACGTAATGACCATTGGGGAGAGAGAACTTTCTCGCAATCAACTAGGAACTAACTCAGGAAGTACCACCCATAATTGGCATGCAATCAATTTATAATATGAATAAGTTTTCTACAGCTGTTGGTGTGGAAGCTCTATGTTGAAATTAGGAAAATGCTGAATAATTCAGTATTTGATGCTGTTCTAGCAGAAACTAAAATGTATAAGTGGGATTCAAAAGCTTTTTAGATATATTGTGATTGGATTTGCAAACGGCTTCATTTATTCTTTGATTTCCAAAGAAAATTTAGATTGACACTAATGTTATTGATATTATTGCATGAAGTAACATTACTGCAGGGTTTCAATTTCAGAGCTTTATTGATTGTTTGCAATTGAATTTAATGAGTAATTAGCCACTACGGTTAAAATGCAATATTGTTAATTTAATTAACAATTATATTTCTTAATAGTTAATTGGGGCAAACTATTTAACAAGGTAATTGCGAAAAGTAATTGTGCATGATAATACAACTCGTAATCGTACAGTGAAGCGATTTCAATTGTAAAACTTTCAACATACAAAGATGTATTTTACATTTCAAAGTATTTAAAACATACTGAAATGCTCTTAAGGCATTAAAATACTCATTAGATTCATAAAATATTTTATGTACCTAGTGATAACAAAGGATGGGCCGGGATGCCCGTGAGAACATCGAACGTGGCAAACGACGCATGTATATCTTATGAAATAATAAGGGTGTAGGGTTAAGAAATGTGATAAATAATGGCAACAGAATAATTACAGTACACCATTAAGAATTATTATTTTCTTGCGAAATAAGTAATTACTTCTATAACTGATAGTATTAATCTAATTTAATCGGATCGTAATTACAAGAAATTACTACGAATTTTTAACTCAATACAGACTAAGGATTAAAAGTAGAAGCGGACTAGGAGGAATTAAAATAATAATAGAAAAATAATATGAATTATCACGATGCATTTGGGAGAGAATGTAAAGTTACAAACGTTACGTTGTAGCTTTGAAGAATACTTGTTTAGACAATGGATGGGCGTATAGTTTGTTTCTATGACAAACACAACAACACAAATTTAGCTTCTATATTCGGTAACTAATAATTGAATTGTGACTGAATGTAATATGTGTAACTTACGATTAATATGGGGGGGGGAGGGGTAAAACGCGACAAGGAATAAAGACAATATGGGGGATTCAAGACTCTTCATACAGATTAGCATACTTGGGTATTTTGAGAAAACAATAACGTGAAACAGAGCTTTATCATAACTAAATTTCGTTGAACATACATATTTTTTTTATTTCTAGCAGCTGCACTTGATACAAATCATTCACTGGTGTACAAATACACAACACCAAAAATACAGGAGAAAAACCATTACAAGAAACAAGAAACATGAAGAAGCAACAATAAAAACAATAAAACAAATATAGGAAATACATGGATAGTAGCCAAAAACACAAATGCGAAACAGTCAGACAGCTCCCTTGCACTCTATGCACTCCAATGCCTTTTGTACATGTCACCAGAGAGTCCTGGGCAGTTCATTAGATGATCAGCGTCCATCGCTGCGTTAGCACCACACACTACACAGTTTGGACTTGATATTAGATTAAATCTATGAAGATATTTAGCTAAACAGTCGTGACCAGTTTCCAGGCGAAACGTTGCAACTGCATGACATCTCGGAAAACCGGGGATCTTATTAAGTGTAGACTCCCAAGTCGTGTTTTCGACTAGCCTCGACTGTACAAATTCAAAATTATTTTTCATAGTATGTTTAATGATTCTTGTCATAGTTGTATAAGGGATTGAGCTATTTGGGGATTGAACAATTCTTTTTCCTTCCTTCGCCATCAAATCAGTCCTCTCCTTACCAAAATTTCACAATGAGAAAGGATCCACTGAAGCACAATGATCTTTAGTTTGGTTTCCAAAATGTTCAGATTCAGAATGTAGTCTGTAACTCTTGAAGAATCCACGCAATTGAAATTGGTAACCGCTTGAATTGCAGCCTTGGAGTCGGACAAAATCACTGCATTAATAAAAACCTCTGTACTCAACAATAGATGTTGCGTGGCTATTCTGATGGCCTCAACCTCACCTTCGAAGGAAGATGCATGTGGACCAAGAGTTACACGATATGAAAACATGGATACGCTATCAAAATGTCATCAACGTAGCGAATGAACAGAACGAAATTAAACGAATGAATTAAACGAATGAATTAAACGAAATTCTGTTCATTCGCTACCTTGATGACATTTTGATATCGTATCCATGTGAAGCATATCAGATGGAATTTACTTTCTATCCACAACATTTAACACTTACTGAAACTCCATATAATGTCAACAAAAGTCTAAATTTCCTGGATATAACAATATACAAACAACCAGGTGGTTCTACTGGTTTCTGTTTGTACGATAAACGCAACGACTTCCACTTTAAAATCAATTATATCATAAACTGGAACTCTTGTATGCACAAAAATGTTTTTAGAAATATTATACTGGGACAATTAATGCGTAGTCAAAGAATAAACTGTAAAATGGAAGATCGATATTTATGCGATTTTCGTTTCCTACAAAACACCATCTCACAGGGTTTTCCCAAATATTTTTTATGTGACATTATCTACAAATTTTATAAAATAACTGTAACCGATTGTTACCGTTTATATTTAAATAAAACTGATGGCAATATACATACTGGATAGTCACAGGTAAAGCGAGTGATAACTGATATGGGACCTCTTGAATAGGGTCTATTGTATGATACGTTATGGAAGATTTGCCTCATCTTGTATGATACGGTATGAGGGATGTACATCTACATGCATGATGCCATTAACTGTCATTAAGGTAAATGGTTTTAGAGATAGACTTTGTTATAATTGTTCTATTAAGTGTCAATATTTAAAGTCTTCTTTAAGTAGAAACTATGTAATTTTGCTCATTTATACTAGTGAACATATTTCAAACATATTTCAAACATATTTCAAACATGTTTCAAACATATTTCAAACATTTACTGTTGGTGATTTTTGATAAGGCTGGATCTCGACAATTATATCTTATATTTGTTTGTGTATGATGTCTGTTTTACATCTTAAAATTTGATACATTCGTATTCTATTTTGCAATATACCGGCTATCCGAGAGTGTTGTCGCGACGCAAAGCATGCTTAACCGGGGTGAGGGGGTCACAACTCCCCCCGGCCATCATTTGGTATATTGCTTCCATCCATACCTCTTTTCATTTTGAAAATATTTTTAATCCTCTTTTTAGTGCAGCTTTGCGCCTTTTAAGTGTGATTTCTGATGATTTTATAATATTATATTTCACGGTATTTTCATATTATATATATATATATATATATATATGTATATGAACTTTTTGTAACTTTATGTAATATTTTTGATGCATGTATTTGACAAACGTGCAATATTTCTAGAACGGTTCAAGCTAGAGTTCTAAAGTTTACACCATTCGTTTTCTAATGAAATATTACATAATAAATGTTTGCGTAAGATTATTAAAAGTTATGATTTTTTAATATTTTCGAAATTTCATTCAAAAATTCAAGGGTCTTAGATTTAGGGGGAAAATTCGACTACGTCTAAAATTAATAGGGTTCCAGTATGTACCAAATTTCTTTCAAAAAACTATTTGTTCATGAGATATCGCATCCATACACGCACAGCACTTTAAAATATTTGATTTAAGTTCAGGGATGCTTGAAACGTGCTCTTTCGTCGAATACTCGAATTCGAATTTTCGACCCTATCATAATATTCCCCCTATACATTATACTATGTATATAAAAAAGTAAAAATGAAAGTTGTTAATACATTTTCTCTGAGGCTTCCGCAAATACAGAGTTTTGAGGAAGTCCTTAAACACCCCAATAACTTTGTAAGCAAAGGTCCAAGAGTGCACACGTTAGGTCTATCTCTAGTAAAGTGACTATGCCCGATTGAACAAAACTGACTGGAGCACAGCTAGTGGGGAATTTAGTTATTTAGGATAACAATCTTAGCAAGGGAGATAGACGAAAAATTAGAAAGTTGTAGAGCATTGTACAATGAGTAAGAATGGATACCAGAAACGAACGAAATGTGTATATGGAAGACAATAAATATCTGTAAAAAAGTCGTATCATGGGGCATGTAACACTTTTACATCTGCATTGCTTTTCAAACGTGGTAATGCACCTTCTCGAATTCAAATGTGCATTATTTCTGGAAGAGGTTTATTTTAGCAAGATGCATATGAGATTTCTGAGCATGTAAGTGTCACTTACTTTAGCAGTAGTTTGCCAATATTCAAATTATGTTCAATAAATGTCTTTTGTAACAGTTATATTGAGAGAGAGAGAGAGACGATTACTACTCAGTAAACAATGCTCTACAATTTTATAATTGAATTTTTCTCCATCTCTCTTTGTTGCCTTCATTATCCTTACTTTTCAAATTCTCCACTAGGGGTGCTGCTATGACTTTTATTTCTTCTGGAATAATCACTTTACTATAGTTAGACCTAACGTGTACACTCTTTCCTTGTTATGTTATTGGGATGCTTAAGGACTTTGTTAGAAATCATATATTACAATGAGTATTTGAAGAAAAAAATGCATGAATCAGTTAATAGTTATGAATAAATAGCATCTATACAATAAATATAATTGTACTCAAGATATGAAAGAAATCTAAGAGATCATTTAAGAGAAGCAGTTAAATGAAAATACTTTAAAAGACTGGAAAAACGTTTTTTTTTTCAGTACTGACATACACTTGAAAGTTCATGGAACATCCTGCCAAGTCGATTAAGAGAAAATGCCAAAACAGGCATCAAATTATCCCACAGCAAATATGTTACACAAAAAAAGAAATATCCATTGCAATAACAATCGGATTTTTAATGATCTTTCGAGAAAATAATCATCACTTCCTTTTTTAAATAACAATTTCTTTATTTCTATATTTTTCTCTCAAACAAGTTGCAATTTCCGTGCAATTTTTGTGCAATTTCCGGATAACACAACATTAAAAAAAATATAATTCTGATGCCATTAAAGAAATTGCTGTATAATATAATTGTGCAATAATTCATGCGAAATCCATGTTCTTCTAAGGAAATGATTAATCAAAAATACATTATTTTATTTAATCATTGTTTTTCTTCCCAATTTTCGTTCGTATCTCAATAAAATCTGTAAATTTGCAAATTTGGAAAGCATTTATAAAGCACATAAAAAAACCATCTGAACTAAATCTGTGTGAAGTAAAAATCACCATTTTATATCAAAAATGGCCGGGAATAAATGCTTTGGTCTACGTCTTGCACATCGACGCCGTGATCAGATTATTTGGTGATTTGAAGAATTCTGTATATGCATGTAGGACAGTAAATTTTCAATATATCGTGAATGACTTATGATAAATAATGACATATTTATAATATAAATTTACCATTATAATATAAATAATATAAATTCATAGCTAAACTATATATAACTTTAGAAATGTTTACTGATTTAATATCTTCATAATATATGAAACTTGTCGCCCAATTTTTTTCCAAATCGATTTGTCGTTCCTAACGATTTGACTATCGAGTGTTAACAATTTGACACCCACCCAGAGCCCGACAAAAGTTATTTACTGTATCATTGATGAATTTAAGAATAATTCGAAAAATCCTGCGTTCGTAATTTGACGTTAAAAAGGGTAAAACGCATGCGTGATCTCGAAATATGAACTAAATTTTCGGCAAATGAATTAGTAACTAAAAACGGAAGTATGACCTATAAATTTTATTATTTTCTGAATTGTTCTCTCAAGCACAGAAACAAAATTTACAATGTTTTTATTGAGCAGCCCTTCCAACACCGCACTGTGGGAGTAAACAACAAAGTGGGAGTAAACGCACTTTTTCTGTAAATAAAACTGACTTTATGTGTCCCTATTGGATCTATAAATTCATAAAAAAATCAAAAGTTTTGGTAATTATATCTTGCTCATTTTAACTATTGACAACGTTAAAATAATACCTGGCGGAAGTTTTAAAAACTGATATTGTTTTGAATACCTAAAATATTTTTACAGAATATTGCCTGTCCCCATGGCGAGATATCACGAACTTGGCGACTTTGGGCAAGCTTTGGAAAATTCTCTAATTTTGTAGTTTGATTAAGAATTTCCCAAGTTATATTGATTTTTCTTGAGATTTCCACAGAGGGTATATAAACTGGTCATAGTTTTAATTGGCGTCATTAGTTTTAGTTGGGTTTCATTAGTTCTAATTGGTGTGATAATACGTTAGTGTTTTGATAATATAACCGCTTGTTTTGCAAATTACTTGAGCATTTCATTGCTGCTTATTATATCTGACAGTTTTGTGGCCTTATAAGATAGCTAGAGAGTTATCAGCTGTAAGTTGTTACTGTTAACGCTTATCAGTACTTTTACTAAAGTGTTAGTTATACAGAAATTCATTCTCGTCCTTGTATCTTGCAAATATGCCTGTGATTCTAGAGAATACTCCGTATTCTCTAGAATTTTACTTAGAAGATTTTACTTGGAAATTGCTTTCGTATATTTTGATGAATAATTTTACTAAGCTTGCTTACATTCTTACTACTAGAGAAATCTGCTGAAGACTGTGAGAGATATTTTAATGCGGATCGCCATTTTTATAAGATATATTTACACATGATAAAGACCAGTGGAGCCCCTTTGCTCGAGTTATTTATCACCATTATTTAAGATATCCAATCTTTTAAAATAATTCATTTTTCTTACGCAATTCGAGTCACTCAAATTTTGAAAAAGTTCAAATTATTACTGTCAAAACTGTTTTAGTTATCATGAACATACGTGGCCAAACAACCCGCAAACTTAATATTTAGAACATTTTAAGAACACAGCATAAGAAATGAGAAAACATTCTTTCTCCCGACATTATCTAATATTCTGCGATGCAAGTGGTTTTTACATTCTTTATAAAGTATGTGCGGTATATACGTCCCACAGGGATGAATACAACATAAAAATGTGTCAGACAAAAAAACAGCCTTTTTGTGGAATATACTTAAAAAATATTAATTTTACTCCGGGGATAAATAGGATATTAGTTATAAAAAAGTATATTTTTTAAAAGAAAAAAAAAGACGCTTAAAGTAAGTAATTGATGCGGTTATCTCTGTAAAGAGGTGCTGCAGTCATTTAAATGTTTACTTGCAAACAAGACTCTATTTGCAAATACTTTTAATAGTTTTAAATAGTAAAGTATATATTGTTTCTGATTAAGGATTTTGGCGAGTTACTAAAGTATTGCAATATATTATAAGGAATATTATAAAAAATATTATAAAGATAACAGGCCCTCTCTGCTAACCGGTCTGAGAAAATCTAGTAGTTCATTCACTTTGTCTAGTGTGATAACTCACTTTAGATTGGTCTGGTAATGAAAAGTAACTATGCAATATTCTATGTATGAGCGAAATTGAAAGAGAATAAGTATATAATATAAAAAACACAAAAAATATTTTGCCAATTAATTTAAAAAATATACATAAATATGAGTCTAGCTAAAAAATATACGGACAGCTAATTACATCGCCTTTTCAAACATTAAAAAAAATTATATCCTAGCGTTCTGCATATGACGTCTTAGAACATTAAAATGTTGGTAAAATTTTTCATTCTCTACTGATAATAAAATACTACGCAAAGTGCAGTTTTCTCAAACCGAGTTTGTTAAAATATGGCATCTAAAGACACATAGGAAAGGTGTATGTATTGCAAAACGTATGAATTACAGTTGATCCTGTATTTATCATATTATATCGAAAGGCGATAATGTCGCTCCAAAAAACCGCTCTGAGAGTCAGAAGAAGACGAATAATCGAGATAGCAGTGATATTTTGTGATTCGCTTCTAACCAAAATAAATCTACTTTAAATTGCCAATGGTTTAGATGTCCGAGTTTCAAGAGCTACAGTTCAGCGGTTGTAGTTAAATATTATATTATACCTATCAAAATATGCGCTGCTAAAGCAACACCGCTAAAAATTGCGTCTTTCGTGGGCCAAAGCACAGATGCATTGGAAAGACGAATGGTTAACAGTGCTATTCAGCAATGAGTAGAAGTTAATCTGGATGGTCTAGATGATTGGGTTTACTTCTGGCATGAACTAAAACAGGGGAGTCTCTCTTTCTTCAGAGTGCAACTAGGAGAGACCTCTCACATGGTATGTGCGGCATTTGATTATAATGATACGACCGATTTTGCTTTCTTTCAAGGTCGTCAAGCAACATGCCACTATTAAGAAGTTCTATAAAGGCATTTACTCAAAATTGGAGAGACAATTAGAGGCAAACACTGGACATTTCAACAGGACAATGCTTCGATTCAAACCTCTTTCTCAATTTCAGCGTGGTTTAGGTAGACCCAAGTTATTGATATGAAATCCCGGAATGTTTATAAATCCTAGTTCAAAGCTTGCTTGATAGAATTTTCAAAAATATTCCTTTTAAAAGTTGAACAGGAAAATATTTACACATATATTCTGGCTGAAATTTATATGTATTGTCATATTGCGTAATTATTCTCTTTTAATTTCTTTCATACACAAAACTTGGAAAGTTGTTACCCTTTTTATTACTTTGTTATAAAAACTGGGGTCCATAAACTTTTTAGATACGCTTTATTAACATATAATTAGCAAGAATAATTTAAATTAATCTATTAATTCTTCGGGCTAAATTGAAATATAGAGGTTTGTTTCGGGCCAGAGTTTAAATAACTGATACGAATCAAACTTTAGTAGATATTTTGAAAAAAATATAAACATCATATGTTAAAAGTGTTATAAGTTCTAATTAGATAAACTTTTTAAACAGCCTCTGAAGTGCACCAAATAATCAAACCGTTTCTGTTTCAGTTAAATACAACTAACACAGATCTTTACAAGGGAGAATTGGAAAAGTTTATTTTTTGAGTTCTAAAATAGGGAACCTTGTCTTGCAGTGCCATAACGCCATAATATGACGTCACGGTTTTTTTTAAAACGACGCCATGTTAAATGGTGTAAACGTTGATGTGGCAATAGATCCAGCCACGATATCCTATCAGAAACGATTGAAAAACATAAATGTACGTTTTCGAGAAAAGTATATTGAGAAATTGTACTGTATATTGTGAGCTGAACAATTTATAGTTATTGTATCCTTAGACAAAATGCGCAATAGGGATAGCAGAAACTTCGAACAGCAAGAAAAACATACTCTAACAAAAGCGAATTCACAGTTGAACGCAGAGATGACAGAAAGTAGATTCTCCGATTGTGGCGCCACGTGCAAATTGTCAATACTCCTCATAGCTCATAATGTATTTCCATCGATGTGTACTTACGTGCATTTGTGCAATAAGTGAAATTCCATCTAGCGTATATCAAGGAAATATAAGACTCTCTGTTTTAAAAACGTATCCTGCAAATATTTGACATTGTATTGCCGACAGACAACAAAACATACGGTTATGAAGTTTCACATATGGACTAATTACAGTGTTTTTCAAAGTCTGTTAGGCGACAGTATTCCAAGGATTCCGCGACGTGATGGTTTTGTGTGAATTTTTTAAATATTAGCTAGCAAAAACGCGTAAAACTTAAATGCATAATTTGGACCACAATACACTTCTTCTCATTTTGGGATTCCGCTATCAAATTAAATTAAAAAAAGTACTGCAACCTAAAAAGTTTTAAAAACACTGGACTAACATGAACTCAGTTGTTAAAAATGTTAAAAATATGAAATCCGAAATACGAAATAAGGGTGGTACATACCTACACTATACTCAAACATCTCAAGTCATTTCTAAAGGATTGCCAGATTATTGTTAAGACGGGTTTAGAATTTTTATTTCAGCTTTAATTAATCAAATATTAATTAATAAAATTTGGCATTGCTAGTATGGGCAAAGATTTAATGGATTGAGTCGACTTCCAACTTCTCAAGGATTGGGTAGCTGACAGAAGCGTCAGATAGATGAGCGAGGACTGAATTCCGGTAAAATTGAAACACTGATGTAATTAGTAACGCAGTTAACATTTATACGTCTTATTATTAATTATAAAAAATTAAACAAAATAATTAGAAAAAGCAATTATACATGATCACGATTGTTAGAACATTTAGAGTGATATCTGTCTGATTAACTGATAATAATTTAATTTAACTTTGAAACTGCAGGCGTTCAGATGTGTTTCAGTAGAAAATATTAAAATTTTCATCAGAAAAATAGAACAAAATAACACAGTCTTTAATGAGATGTTATGATAAGAAAACATTTAAATACAGATGTTGATTCGTTAGATTTCTTAAAAAGCGTGACGAGCACTTTAGGATTGGTAAGCGTAGCAAGCAGCAGTGGAGTCCGTAGTAAAATATAATGGGAGTTGGACATTCTTACACTATACACAACCATCTCAAGTCTCTTCTGAAGGCGTGTCAAATTATTTTTACTGTTAAATTTGTGACAGAATGTAGTTAAAAATATGATTTTGTTAAAATGTTGTTTAAAGTATGAAACCCCAAATGCGAAGTTTTTGATTAAATAAGCAGTTTATGTGATATATATACGATAATTTTATTCAAATGTAGTTCTTTTACTAGCATTGCTAAAACTCTAATTGCAGTTTTTAATGATCTGCATATTCTAAAAATAACCATGGTTGTCTTTAGGCTAAAAACTTCCTAACTTTTCTTTATCCTGACCATGAAGCAGTACTCTAGAAATAACCTGAAGTACAATAAAAGACAAAACAAAAATCTCCCTTTAAACGTGTAAAAAATGACGACATAGTAATAAAAAAGAAGAACAGCTCCAAAGGAAAAACTAGCCGGGCAACTCGTTACGAACTTTTAACTTTTTTGAAGAGTCCTCGGCTGTCCCGAAAATTAGCGCTTCGTACAACGAAGAAAAGCGGTTAAAAAGTGCCTGAAGTACTGATGAGTGTTTACAAAAGTGTTTCTAATATTGTGAGTAGGGTTACAAAAGTACTTTAAGCTTGAAATAGGTCAAGGAATGTAATTTTAAAACGTGTAAGTACACTTAAACTTGACTGGGTGAAAGGTATTGATTTTTAAAGAGGGGTTTTTAAGAGAGCAGAAAATGACAAATAAAATATTCAAGCCGATAAAAAGACGTATCTGGGGGTGAGAAGCTTTTAGAATAAATGATTTCATTTGCGAGTTGTTGAAGGTTGTAAGAGATCTTACGGTCTGATTGATAGCGGAATGTTGTAAAGTATTGTATGACCTATTCGCAACCTTGGGAAGATATGTAAATATCCAGTTAAGAGGTATTTGAGTAATAATGTGTAAAAATACTTTAAAATTACGTTTGTTGCGTTAAAATGTGCAAATGATAAAAGTAAGAAATGTAAATTTACAATTTTTATTGAAAACATTTTTTTAAAAATATTTTATTATTGTAATACGGTACCTTTATTTGGAAAAGATTGTCTATAATTTGGACATTCCCATAATTATTCGATGTTAATGGAATAGATTATGAATCATGGAATAGATTAAATGAATAAATGGTTCATTGAGTAAATTAAATTAATCAATGAATCATTGAATATATTAAATATAAACAATGAAGTTAATAAAGATTAGACCTTTCGTTGCAGATAACAAAATCTATGAACCGGTTTCGAGTCTTGCAGGTACCTGTTTTTGTACGCTAATTTGAGAGCATAATAAGAGCAAAACGGGTCCATAGATGCTCTTATCTGCAATAAGAGAGCAACCCTGCCTCTAGGTGGGGTCTATGAATATGAAGCTAATAAAGTTTCTTATATATCTTTACTAAGCACATTCACAATATTTACAAACACAACTAATAAATAAAATGAATATTATTTCTAAATATTTTGAGGTTTCAATATTCCGATATGTACAAACCTCTATAAAAGTTTACTCACATTTTAACTCCATTTTGTTTCTATTTAATATTTATTATTATAATTAATATTACCATTATTCGTTCTATAATGCACTTTTTAGCAATATTTTGCTCTTTATGAAACACTTATTACGAAGTTGATTTTAAAGAGAAATCCCGAATTCAAGGCGTTAACCCTCATTAAGAAACGCAGTACTTATATTTAAGTCAAAATGTATTATTTATATTTAAAGATATTTTATTTGCTTTGCATTATTTTCATGGTTTTAAGGGAGGACTAATATTGACATTAAAAACATATTATCGGATTTGCCTTTCAATTTTGGCATGCTTGAAACTAAGTGCATCTATGTTCATCTAAGTCAAAAAAGTAGCAATTTAAATTCGAAAAAGCTGCAGTTTAAATTCGAGAAAGTAGCAGCTTAAATTTGAAAAGTGGTAGTTTAAATTTGTAAAGTAAAAGTTTACGAATTTAGCTACTACTACTCGAATTTAAAGTAGTAGATTAAATTAAAGAAAAAATTTTAAAATTTGAAAAAATAGTAATTTGAATTTATAAAGCAATAGTTTATATTCGATTGATTTTACGTAATTTAATCTCTAATATCAAGAATAACTCGTCATATAATTTTTAAGTAAAGAAATATCAATTTTAAATTCTGGTAGAAAGTGTTTATATTAAAGTGCATGATACAAAATAAATCGTTCAAACTACTCTCAAAAGTAGCTGAAAATAAATCACTTTAGTATAACATCTTAAAACGATTAAGTAATGGCACTAACGATTTTTTGGAAGTAAAAGAGAACTGTCATCTTTCGGATAAATGAAACAGAGTCTTAATCAAACACAAGTAAGAAAATACGTATCCTTATAACACAGAAATTTCCTGGTGTTGATAGAGTAACTGTTTTAACCAATTTATCATGAAGTCGGCGGCTAATTTTTGCCCTTGAAATCGGCTGATACCTCAATAGTTTTCTAGTATTATATTAACGAAGGTCTTCACGTAAATTGAATTTTCAGTTACGCGTAAAACCTCTAGTTTCTTAAGAAATCTTATAATTTTCCATGATTTTTTATATTTTACATTTAAATGATCGCCGACGCGGTGGTCGAGCGGTCAAGGCGAGCGTTTCCAAGCAATCGTTCGACTGTCGCGTTGTGGGTTCGAGTCCCATGTAAGGCATGGATTTGTGCTGTTGGGCGCAGTGTGTTCTGCCCCCCTCTGGTGCGCCTGGGGTAACGTCCTAGGACGGCTAATAGGTTCACGTTCTGGCCGATGTAAAGGTGAATGATGAGAGTCAAGTACCTGGCCATTTTGATAATAAGCATTTAAATGATCTAATATCTTTAGAACAATACAATCTAGTTTAAACGACGCTATTTGTTGATAAATAAATCATTACATATGAATTGACTCTAATAATCTTTACATACATAAAAATGATGATATTTCATGAAATACCCAACCAGTCTAACTTATTGTTTAAGGAAATGAACAAAAGGCAAACTTGATTATAATTATCCAATTCCATTTTAACAAAGTATTTCTGGTATTCAAATAATAACGTTACATCATCCAAAGGGAGCGCCAGCGCTGTGCACGAAATATGTTTTCATGCAAACTTCTGCAATTAAGGATTTGATTTCGGAGTTTATTGACTCAAAACAGTTTTTAAGGTTTTGAAGTATGATTTAGAAGACTCTTTGAGGTGGCGAATTGTAGACCGTTTAGAGGCGGGGCAAACATTGAATGAAGTGACAAGATGGCTGAATGTTGTAAGACAGATAGTCTTTGCACTCTGAAAATAATTTCAAGACACTGGAACTGTTGATAGGGGGCCTGTACAAGGACGTAGAAGAATGACAACTGCTTCTCAAGATCGGTATCTAATAACTGCCCATCACAACAGGGAATCGACTGCTAAGCAGCTGATTTTAGAGCTTGAAGCCGCCACTATGATATATCATTTAGAAGAAACTTTGAGGTGGCGAGTGTAGACCGTATTTTAGTATCGCAAAAAACTCCATACAGAAATCTTAGTGAGAAAAGCATCTATACCAGAAAGCCAATGGTATGTGTTTTACTGACCTTTTAACATAAGAGGGTCTGCTTGAATTTGTGCAAAGAATATCAGAATTGGAGTCAATAACAATGGACCTGTGTTCTCTTCAGTGACGAGTCGAGGTTCAGTTTAACCTCTCATTCTAAAAGCGTTTATCTCAGGAGGGATCCAGGAAATCGAAATCTTCCTTCCCACATTAGGGACTATGACCGTTTCGGTGGACCAGATCTGATGATATGTGGCGGCATAATGATAAATGGACGTACCCCCAATAAACGTGTTCGACAGAGGATCTGTGTCTGGCCAGAAATATCAAGTTGAAGTCTCAGAGTCCTACTTATGGCTTTTTATAGGTGCAGTTGGATTTAAGTTTCATTGTATGGATGATAACGCTTGTCCACATCGAACAAACCTGGTTAATGAATTTATTAAAAGCAAAGGCATTGAGCGAATAAACTGTTCAGTCAAATCTCCTGATTTGAACCTGATTCAGAACTTATGGGACGCCCTTCGAAGAGTTGCTGTGCGGCGAAATGCTCCTCCTATTGATCGCGATGCCTTGAAGATCGCATTGCTAGAGGAGTAGAACTTACTGCCCCAAACACTAAACAACAACCTTATGGAGTGTATGAAATCCCGTTGTGATATGTGTATACGGGTTAGGGGAGATCGCATTCCCTGTTAATGTCAAAAATCTGTATTTGTTTAATTTTTTTTTCTAAAATCACACATTACTTCAATTATTGTCACACATTATTTCAACTTTAATTGTTTCATAATTAGTTTTGTATCGTATGCACTGATATTCGATTTTTCAGTTCGTATTTATGTGTTATGATATTATCCCCCCCCCCCCCCCCCTAACAAAACATTCCATTATATTGAACAGTTGTTAGGAAATCAGTGTTTTTGCTCGTGTAAAGATAATTTTGGTAGTCAGTTTCATTGGTCAGAATGAATTTTGATGTGTTTCAATTTTTGAAAAAGAATGTTCAACAAAGATTGGGTCCCTCTTCAGTTATATCTCGCTGAAAATGGATAGATTTTGTGGTTTTAGATATAAATAATCGTTCTAAATTTAATCTTGTAATTTCGCAATTTGATCATAGGTATTATATCCTCATGGACGACACACTCACGACGATTATAAAATCCGTAGATTCGTGCGCATCGATTGTAAAAGTATAAAAACATTAAAATGTGCAAGTGAAATATTTAATCCTGTCCCTTTCTTCCCAATTATATATGTTATTCTGAATTGTAAATATATTTTCACCAAGATCCTTTAGTCTTACAAGTCCCTATTTTCAAAATGTTGTATAATCTACAATTATTCAATGTAAAATGCTTCATAGCTTTCACAGAATATTATTTCGTAATATGCAATACATGAATAACCTTAGGAAAGATTATATGTTTACACTTTTCGTTTCTCATAAAAAATCCGTAATTTATATTTAGATCTATTTATATTTATATCTTATCGTTTCCTCCAATGGGGAAACGATCACACGGAATTTTTATTATTAGTTGCATAATTGCAAAAGATAAGTTGAAGCATAGTTGCAAAAGTTATTGAAGTTTCACAAAAGCCTACATACAATGATATGCAAGATATTGCTAAAAGTGTTCGGACACCACTTTACATGCGAATAAAAGCAGATAAAATACACATGCGTAGTGCGTAGTAGGTATTATAGATAAGCATGATGCACTGAACTGATTGATTGAGTGAGTGAGTGAGGGGGTGATGTATCAAAATTATCGAGCATTTGAACTATAACTAGAGTCTTAGTTTTAGTGTTATTTGATTCGTCTCAACTTCTAAGTCAAAGAAAAAATCTAATATTTTGAAAATTTGAATTAAGAGTGAAGGAATAATTAAAAAATAAAACAATATTTTAAACTAACCGACCATTTGCATTTGAGCCAGAATCGTGGTTTTGGTCTCAATTTCCAGAACAACGAAAAAAAATCGAAAATTTCAAAAATCTGAATTAGGGTTAACAATAGAAAATGATTTTTAAAAATTTGCATTACTTCTCAAAAAGATGCGTCATTTTATTCTTATGCTTAAATTTGAAACGGTTTTTTATATTCAGAGATTTTATTAAGTGCGTAGGTGTCAAATCATTGACCACCAGCCATTGAAAACGCTTCAAATCTTTAGCCTTTACTGGAAGTTGCTATTATACTCAACGCTAAACCCACGGATTTTCAGAGGGAGGGATATACTGGTGAGGCGCAACTTCAGTAACGAGTCTCTGGCGTTATTGTAGAACTTCCAAAATAAGTCACCACTTGGGTAGACAGAACCACAACCATAAATTAAATGGTCGCAGTAATATAGGCTTAGTGAGGAATCTCAAAAAAAGTTCCACCTTATCTGTAGTAGAGCAAGGTATCTCTAATAACAGGAACTAACTACTATAAGTACCCGTACAATCGGTCGCTATCTATATGCCATCGTTTACCATGGTAGACCTACTGCCTTAAAGCCCCACATCACTCAAATTAATGCCAGGAAACAATTGCATTAGTGCTTAGCTTGTGCCGTGTCCTGTGGACAGCAGCAGACTAGCATGAAGGCATGTTGAGTTATGAATCATGCTTAAAATCTTCCAATCAGATGGCCGTGATTGGGTACGGCATTTGCCAAAGGAAGGTCTTTTTCTGGCTGTATTGTACTGACCGTCGTGTGTGGAGAAGGATCCGTGATGGTTTAGGGCTGTTAATGGTGGGAAGGACTGAGTTCTGGGATTGCAGTACCCTTAAATATGAACTTAGAGAGCTACATAAACATTCTAAAGGATTGTACACTGAGTACGATGTGACAATACTTCGTAGCAGCCCAATGACTCTTCAACATGGCATGGCTCTATGTCACACTTCATGGTCAACTCAAGCCTGGTTTGAAGAACATAAGGTACAAAAGTTGGAATGACTGGGTCAAACTCCGAATCTGAATCTGATTAAACACTTAGACGAGATATAACAAGATAGAACACTGAATTAGACGAGATATAACGAGATGTAGAACACTGAATTAGACGAGATAGAGCACTGAATCCGTCTCCAAGTGGGAAAACCCTGCTATACGATTTCTCTGTTAGCGGCTTTAATCAAGGAATGGTGGCATTTTGCATTAGTGGCATATAAGTGGTAGAAAGCATGTAAATAATCAAGACCATTGTGGAGTGGTTCAAAAATATGTTGATTTTGCGAAATAAAGCAATTTTCCCCTCTTTGAACCTAGGTGTCCGAATACTTTTAGATATATAGTGTATATATAAAGGAGTGAAACCTTACCTTTTTTATCATCAGCATAGGGAAAGTCGCCGGGGACTCGTTAAAACCTGAGAGACTCGTTTTGAATAAGATTCGATAAGAACCTTTTCCACAAATTATTGTCAGCTACCTGAAAAAAGGGAGATAGATCTTTATTAATACACATAATAGTTCACAATATAGGCATTAATTGAAAAGTTTTATTTTAAATTTATTAATGAAGTTTCTAAGAAGAAGTTTGAATGGCAAGTACAAACTATAAAAATCTTATGAGTTAAGTGCGTTATAACCTAGTAGATCAAACTTTCAACCTATTAATATCAAAACAAGTTAGTAAAACATTCATTTCATTTAAAAGTTCCGATAGTCTAAAACAGGGAATCAATCCTAGGTTTCCCTATTAGCACCCAGGTACGTCGATCTCTATAGCAACAAACTTATGTCAGATAATATCATATCATCTCCTCCTTCAAATCACATCCGGAGAACAACTGCAATCATATGCAGTTTTTACACTACTATAGTTCTGTTTGAGCGCCTGTTCTAGAACCTTTGACTTGAGTTTATTTAAAAATTCCCAGTAAACAAGTATTAACCCCTTCCCTATGTTAATCACCAATTGGTCTGATCCTTGGTCGCTAATTCAGTGCGTTACGCACCAATTGGTGCAACCTTAATATTTCCTAGGTAATGCTATTCACTGAATGGACACTGAGTTATTTATTTTATGAATTCTATATTTATAATTGGCTTAGTTATGAGTTCTTGACGATGTCATCTTTTTATTCTCATATTGACAGCTACTTTTTAGAAGAATATCCAATGAGTAGATGTATTTATAAAGGCAATGAGTTGCATTCACAGCAAAATTAAAAAACTAATTAGTTCAACCTTTTCACTATTTTTTCAAACAGGCAAAGCATATTTTTGTCTAACAAAATGCTTTGAAGATTTTCATACAAAGAACTTAAAGTTTTAATATTTTATCAATATTCCAACAAATACTGAAGATGATTCCTATGCCGTGGCATCTATTTCATATTGGGGATAAATCTGGGGATAGAATAGTATATGGTAGCATATCGTAAACATTCCCATCAGATGTTTTCCGTATGTGGATAGGCGTTATCGCGCTGAAATAAGGCGTTAATCACACCATATATGAAAAGGATTGATACGTGTTCCAATATTTCAGATACATATTCCAATATTTCAGAGTCAAGCTGTTAAATTGCCTTCAATGCATGCTAGATCGGAACGGCTCTCATAGCTGAAAGATCTCTAGAACATAACGCCTTGTGTTCGGGCTTTGTGTCATTTGGCACAGTTGTCTGATTTGTCCCGTTCGCCACGTTGCATTCATATCATTTAATTCCATTGGTGGAGTCTAAGCAAAAGTGAGATTCGTCACATAAAACAATTTGACGCTATTCTACCTACCAGGTCACTAGGGAACGGCACCAATTCAAGCGATGTCGACGCTGATTGAGGTCAGTGGTAAGCAGCTCAACAGGCGACGCGCATGCAGACCTACTTCCGCAAAGTGATTGGCAAAAGTTCAACAGGTAATTGGTTGACTGTAGGCAGGTACTACCGTCATCTGATGTCCGATTAAGCGGCTGTAAGAGTAGCTAGGCCTTGTCGGCGAATTAGACCATAACTAGTTATCTTGCGGGCTCCGTTTCCACTTTTACGGGTGTCGGTGCTTCTCTCAACCATTTCTGACCACATCATTGGTCCAAAGTGTTATCCCAGACAACATATGCCCTTGTATGCCGAATATCTAACTCGTGAAGACTAATTATTTCCTCTATCAATATTTGCTAAGTGGTTGAATTCCTTGATAACTTGTGTTGTTGTAAGCTTTCTAAATAAATCGATCGTCCTCCAGGAAGGAGTTTTATTCAAAACGCGAACGAATCACTCTGCGTTCCCGAGGTCCTAAATAAGCGTCTGTTTCGGAAATAATACAGACAATACAATTCAATTTCCAAAGTATATGTTTTTCCATACTTAACCATGCCAATTGTACAACACAGGTGTAATGTGCTCTAAAGAGGCCTCTTTGACGCTAAATAAGAGAGCTGAAAATACTTTAAATCGCAAAAAGAAAAGAACCCCAACTTCGACCCGATGCATGGGAGATCCGATCGCAACGCAGCCTTTGTTAATTAGCCTTCGTATGCCATTGAAGGTTGCATATTTATTGGATTAATGGGGGCTAAGGTATATCAAACCGCAGATGAATAAACCGGTAAAATTAAAAAAATAATAATAATACGTAAATACCGTATCTCAGCGAGTTTTTTTCCGAATTTTACCATTTTTGCATAACACTCATTATGATAATGTAACACCAAATTAGGAAATTTAAAACGAAATCTTTTAAATTTTCGAATTTAGGAAACCGATAAATTAAATCCAGTTCGTTAGCAAACCAGTGGGTTTTGTCTCGACAAAAAGCCTGGCATTAAAAAAAAACATCTTTTCGTAACTTTTGATTCAAAAATCGTCTGCTTGAATGAATATGATTTTGAAGTCAAAATTTTGACAGATTTTTGGCTTTAAATATTCTTAAATTTTAACTAATTCGAATCAAAAAAATCTTCCCGTGCCGAATCTTCCTGGGGCCTAGAGTACTTTTGTACCGAATTTCGCCTTTGTCCGAATCTTCTATTTTCAACTACAGACCACACAGTTGCGCGGGCACATATGCAGACAGACATATATCTTATTCTATTTTGCAAGATTTATTTTTCAAAAAGTAATTGTTCCATAGAGATGAATGGAACGTTTAATTCACGTAATGGAACGTTTAATTCGATTGTAAGTGTTGTAATTTCAATATTACGCCTCAGTATATTTTCCTTATTCTAAATAGAAATCAAATACACCTATCAAAAATCGACCACCACACGGTATTCTATGAGGCAATAAACAAGACACGACTTCGACGATCTTTCTACCCCCCGAAGGTAAGTCGCAACGGGCATAATAACGGTTCTCGCCCACTTGAGTGTGTCACTTGGCTGTGATTGATTTGGAAACGCTGTTGCAAGACCAGAATAAGAGATTGCATGACTATTATTGCGATGTTATAAATTGAGGGATTTATTTCAGAAAGAAACCACCTTTAAAATTTAGATTCAAAATACATTTTTTGGTGACTTAAGTATTTTATAGATGTTTGTATATTTTAGCATTAAGCATAATTTCTTTTATTATGTATGCTATATTTACATTTTGGACTTTATAGTGCACTTAGTAAATGCAGTGCATACGATAAAGTTCATACGCTACAGTGCATACGATAAAGTTCATACGTTACAGTGCATACACTAAATAACAACCTCACGCTATAGTGCATACGCTAAATAATAAGCATACGCTACAATGCATACGCTGAATAATAAGTATACGCTACAGTGCAAGTGCTAAATAACAAGCACAATATATGCACTGTAAATAATTACTGTCCAAGAAGGAATTCTAACCATAGATTCGAGACTATCTAAACCGCGCTTTATACATTCAATACATTCAGCTACTGGAACGATTGTCTGTACTTCTACGAGGTTCCCAACAAACTCCTTAAGCACCCCAATAACTTTGTAAGGAAAGGTCCATGACTGTGAATGAGTTTCTGATGTCTAATTGGATTTTTTCGCCTTGGCTTCTTTCCCAGGAGACCTGTATATTTGACATGGACCCCCACATTCTCTTCAATCATATTTAAGATATAATTGTAAATTTGGATCTGTATTTTATCTATATTGCTCTGCTATTTTACGTGACACAGCATCTTGTTCGACTTAACTCTCTTTGAATTGAAATCGGTGTTATAAACTGTATGATCCTGGGTAAATTAATATTTCGCGTGATGTTTCTCAAATTTTATTTCTAGCACTGCATCTAACCTGCGGAGTTAAGTTTCTTTTTGTGTTACTTACACACGTTTATTTTAATTTTAGCTTTTTATATATTAGATTACATTTTTTCCAATATTCAAAATATATTCAAAACATATTCAACATATTAATAATTAAAATTTCTATAAACCAAAGCATTAAATATAGAATTATATTCAACTTTTTTATAGAACATTTACATCCTTGATTTAAAAAATTGTATAAATTAAATAAGTATTTATTTTTATGATATTCATCATTATACAAGTTTAAATTGATACAACGGAAAAGAAATGCACAAAACACTGCTGTGCATATACATGCCTGGTAAATAATAATTAAATGTTCAATTAAAATACAGCAACAAGCAGAGAAAATAAAATTCAGAACCAGTTATTAAGAAAAAGAATCAGAATTTATTTCTACTGTTAAATATTTACATTTAAAAACTAAAATGTAAATATTCAAGTATTAAGTTGTAAATGAAATTAAAAAGGAATAGCAATCAAAATACCGCAATAAAATACACAGAATGAAATACCGCAGAGAAGCGCTGCTGTACATTGAAATTCAAGGCGCATTTATTAAATTATAACTGCCGAATAAAATATGCAGTTCACTTCACCATTTCCTAATTCAAAGATTTATATTATTAATTATGTGTAAGAATTTAATATATTGATAGACTTATACGATGCTACTAGATTCTGATGCTCCCAATTAGCAAATTAACACTTGAGTAATAACAATATAATTTTAGACACCTTTCTCGACGAACAATTTAAAATATTCTAGACATTTCAGAGAACTAGAATTTTACGAACATTCTTCTCAGTACATAAATTCATTTTATGTTTGTTTCTAAATATGAGGTAAAGGTGCTTAATATTTATAATAATAAAATGAAGAATATGTCTGTTTGTTTGTCCGCGATGTCACGCGATACCTACCGCACTTACAGGTCTGAGGTTTTTAAAACAGTAGCACCTATATCTGAACTAATACTCCTCGAAGACTGTCTTCCAAATTTTATGTCTAAAATCAGTCAATCTCCAGCTACCAATACAAGTTACAGCTACCGTCGTGATCTAGCAGTCACCAGTACGATCTACGAGCCATCATCACCATCTACTGCCACATTCCTCTCCTACAGGTTTTGAATATTTTATTATATGTGTTTTTTCTTTGCATGAATTTTTTGTTATTTATGTGTTTATTTATTTATTTATTTTTATGCTTTGCGGATAACACACGTAGGAATTTTGTGACGGTTTAGGATTCGAAGAAAATTGAGTAGTGTTATCTGTAAATGTATTATTTAAGTAGCGGGCGTTTATTTGCAACCCGTGCAATTCGTTCTAGTCGTCCCAGTCAGGGCTCGAACTGCGGTTCTTCGTCTCCAGCCAGCCGACTATTTCCCAATTAAGCTACTGGGACGGGGTCTTTTATGGTCAAAGTAGACTCTTCAAAGTGTAATTCTATGCTTGTTTTAACTAGGTTAGGGGTTGAAATTATAATAATTCTACACGAGGCCTGGTAGATCAGTCGGTAGAGTACTGATCTCAAGATCCACGGGTTGAACGTTTTCAGTATAGTAATATGTTGCCTTAATTATGATTTGCATTGACAAATAGCTAATTAAAACAATGGAAATATTTGCTAAGTAGTAAATATTGAAATGTGGCGTGCATTGTGACCTTGATCCAAATCGCAACATCAATTTTATCGTAAATATCACATATTATACAAATTTTTATTAACGTTTATAATATCATAACTAAGGTGATCATAATTAAGACAAGCATACATTTAACAAAGTTTGGTATAACCTAACATAAGTTTCGTAGTATATATATCTTTATAATAAAACTAATATATATCGTTATAAACTTCGTAGAATATATCTTGTCATAATTTTTTGTATTCATATTAGTCCATACCCATGCTATTCAAACCTTTATTTTATCTTTACCATATTCCAGTATCATCTATCCCCAGTAAACGGCCCATGTCATCCAAACTTTTAATTTAAGTTTTTACACCTCTCGAAAGATTATACATATCAATGAAATTTATTGTTTAGTTTTTTTGTTCATATAATATTAACTATCCAGGCTTCATATTATTTTGACTGTACATTAAACATTGCATGAACTAAAATTTATCAAATAGTTTAAATTTAAGACAAATGCTACAGAAACTACATTCTTGGATATATTCTATATTTCTCTTAAGAAAAACCAAAGATTTGCATGTGCTGAAAATATTAGTAGGGTATATACTTATATCTCGGCATAGTTCTGTAGCAACATGTTTTAATTTGAAGCAATTTCCAAAAAATAATGCTTGTTGACCAAATTTGTATTTTAACTAATTTGCACATGCCACCCACGCTGCCCTGATTTTATATCATGTTTCTACATTGAAAAAAAAATTTTAGAATTTGATCAAGTTGTCAAATTTTAGCATAAATCCTATGGAAACTACATTTTTAGCAATAATCAACATTTCTCTTAAAAGATATAATGCTGCGCAAATGTCTCATTTTTGTTTTAACATGGCTTAACTTTTAGCTGAATTAGCGCATGCCAACCAAATTTTCATCTTAAAATTTTTCATATATCATCCAGATTGTTCAGGCTCCATATAACGTTTGTTTACATTTAAGAATTATGTATACTAAAATTTGACCAAGTCGTTTAAATGTAACACAAATGCTACTGCATTCTTGGTTATTTTGAAGAAACTGCATTCTAAGTTAAGTTGAAACTACATTCTAGGTTATGTTGAAACTATATTCTTAGTTATATTGAACATTTCTTATAAAAAGAACCTGTGTTATGTGTGTGCAGCAAATATTATCAGATTTTTCACATTCAACAGGTAAATACAAAATCCTCTTCTGTTGACTTCAGAGATCTCTAATAACCATGTATGAAACTTTTAGTATGCAAAATCTGAAAAAATATCCACCCAGATATGAATTCGCATCCCCTAAATTCCCTTCTGGGGTCCATTAGAGCATAGTGGCATTCCCCGGAGCTGCATTCCAAGCAAGGAAACGAAAAACTCCAACTCACTCCACCTCCTCCCTATCTCGGGACTTGGCATAAAAAAATCAATCGTGCATTAAAAGACGCAAAAGTCTCGTTATAACAATAATAAAAAAAGCTTTCTGGTACCTTCCTCCGCGTCTAGTACTTATAACCTTAAATCTTTCTTCTGGTTGGGGCTCCATCTAGGCCAATTTATGCCATGGACTAAAACCGGAGCCACTCTGCTATTTATAACTACAGATGTGGTAGGTTTCCCTCATTTGCTTCAGGTCCTGAGGGAATCTAAATCCCGGCTCAAATCCCGATTTGTTTTGTGTCTTTTTTAACCCTAAGAGTATAAGAGTCTTGTTTTTTCTGGTACTGGGATTTGTTGCTTCGTTTTTATGACTGCTCTGCTATATCTATTGGATGCTTTCATTTTTAGTAATTCTAAAAATTAAACGCAAATTTTGGATCTCAAAATTTTATTGGCCTCTCGTTTTCAAACACCATGCGATCATTCTATTGCTTAAAATAATTCCTATGACGCTACAGTGCTAATATTTTTCTTCATTTTTACTTACGATCGCTATCATTTGTTGATTGTAATTGTTATTTTAGTAAATAAAAACTCACTAATTTTAGAAGAGCTGTTGATATTTTCCTAAAACAATCCATCAACTATTTTTAAATACTTTTAAAACTTCGTCAAAATGAAGTTGTATTGTTAATATTACAATTGGTAACGTAAGGTGATCTAATGTCTTTGCAAAATCGAAAAAATCTCAAATGCATAATAGATAATAAATTTATGTCACAATTCATATTTTAACATCATGAACGAGTTGTTTACATCGAGTAACAAAGATTTTCTTTAATGGAAAAGCTCGTGAATTTTTAAAAAGGAGTTTAAATTTTGCTGAAAGGCAAAGTGAAATTTTTATGAATTAAACTTATTTACTTTTTGAATTATTAATGACATATTTATTAATCTACTTGGATTGTGTTTATCGCTGTCACAAATTTCAAGAGAATGGCAAGCTGAAGCCACAGTAACAAAAATGTATAGTTGAACATTTTGTTGAATATTTTGTTGTTAAAACAAATACTATAACTGCTGAGATACGTGAGTATAAATAATCAAATTGTCAGATATTTTATTCTTATGCGGTTGACTTGTCTCTTAATTTGTCCAAAATCTTTTATTATAAATTTATACACTACTTAATCTCCAAGATAACAATTATGCCAGACAATAAAAATTTTTAATACTTTGAAAACAGTTGATCTACATGTCCTCTAATTTTATAGATAAGAGACCTAATGTTTTACAAGGAAAGGTCACGAATTGATTGTCTGAAATTTGGAGGGAAATTATACCATTGTGAAGAGAACATAAAACAATATGCAACAATCGTATTTATTTTCAGCGGCAGCTATTATTTAAGGACATAAAATTTTTTAAGGGTATAAAATATGTGCATTTATATAGGGTAAATAGTATATGTAGTGTGATAATATAAAAAAAAAATTGGTGGTTGGGAAGATACTATTACAGGCATTTATAAACATTTTTTCAGTTCACTATTCCTTTTCGTTAATTTTCATACGCACTATATGTATTTAATTGATACCAATGCATGTTTTTTATATCTCTCAAAATTTGTGTCAGTAATGAACAGGCATCGAGGGAAATAAATAGTTTCGTACATTATTTTAGGTTCATGAATAATTTACATTCTTTGATTTTCCTTTGCTGTTTACTTCAATTTTTATATAAATTAAGATAATATAAAATAATGAAATTTTATATAAATTAGTGGCATAGCTGTAGCACAGAAATTTACGAGTCTGTGTGTTAAGTGCATGGAGAAAATATTCTTATTGAAATCGAATCAATCGTGAAGATAATATGCACACATTTTTAATACGTTTGGAAATTTTTTCTATGTGAATCAGAAATTAAATTTTTAACAAGGGGAAAAGTAAAGCTTGGTAAGTGGTAAATTTTTTCTTACATGCTTTGCTTGATTTTTACAGTCGTGAAAAGTGAAATTGCAACACCATGAAGGAATGCACGTAGCCATATGCAAATCACAGTATCGTTAGAAGGGTGAGTCATATGCAAATGATTAAAAGAACAAAAAAGATATGCAAAAGAAACCTGTGTATTCAGTAAAGAATGTGTCCCCCACGCAAAACGACAAGGCATACTATGGATGAGGCTATTAATGGTTGCCTGAGGTATTCCTTGCCAAGCAGCGTCCACTGCTGCACGCAGTTCGTCTGTGGTATGCACCGCTGGTCCCCGATGCATCTAACGTCCGATGAGGGCTCACACGTGTTCAATGGGTATGAAGCCTCCACGGCTGTCATTCCTTCCCAGACAGAAGCGAGATTCATCCATATACCCGATGCTATTCATTGGTCCAGGTGCGATGACGCCGAAACCACGCCCGACGTGCATCCCTGTGTTGAGCGCTTAATAGCACCCCAGTGGATGGCCGCCGTGCGCACAGATGTACTTCATGCAACCTCTTGCTAATGATTTGGCATGCGTGTGGCATGATTTGGCATGTTAATGGTTGGGCATGCGTGCAATTGCCACGCGTGCTCAACACGCTTAACAATTTCACGCTGCGACAAACCCACGTCACATAGCTCCAGGGTACAGTCTCGTTCCCCAGCCGTTAACTTCTGGTATACTCGCTGACGTCTTCGAGGCATCGCTTCTTCATTTTTTCGAAAGTTCGGCTTCTGCAAATCGTCACTGATAGCATTTACGGGACGAGCCGTCTGCTGGTCTTTATCACCCAGAACTGAGTGTGAGTTGACCCGATACGTACGAAAACTTCATCCATTGCGTATGACTCCCTCTTCTATCAGTACTGTGATTTGCATATGACTACGTTCATTCCTTCATGGTGTTGCAATTTCACTTTTGACGAGTGTATATTCTAATTAAAATAGAGTTTCCCGTGTATTAGGTTTTCCCGCATATAACATTTTTAATCTTTTCCACATAAAAACCAAAACCGGTATGCCACTGTAAAATTGCAAAATGTCATTAATGTATTTTCATTGTAATGCAGTTATTACAGTAAACTTACAGGATAACCAGTGGTTTTCCCAGCATCCAATGTTTTTGAACGTCCGGCAGTCCAGTACGTCTCTCGAACATCATTCGGGTCCATCGCCGCCAATAGGTTGGATCAAAAGGATTCTTTACGGGGCCCAGGAGGCTTGAGGCTTCGTGTAGCATAAATAGCTCACGAAAAATGGTCAATTATTTGTAAAATAGGGGTAGCAAGGGTAGTAAGTCGTTTGTAATTGCATTTATTTAGCAAAAAACAAGAAACCTGAGATAATTTTTGTATTATTGACAAAATTTAAAAGTTCGTATATAGATTAAAACTCTATAATTGAAATTACTGTGAACAAGCAAAAAAAATACTGGTTAAATACAGGTAACAAAATAATCTGGCACCCATAAATTGGAGTGAAGATCAGCCCAAATTAACATTGTATTGAGATTTCAATACAAAATCAATTTATAGTATCCATGTAAAGCAGACGAATTGCCAGGCAATTTTATAAAATACACAGCTGTATATTTCTCGTCAAAAAGGTGATAACATACGACGGCTTTGAATAGCAGTTTTTCATCAACACAGCTTCTTCAAATAGTCCGAAAAAAATTATGGGAACGAGTTGGTTGTTCCATAAGTTCTTGAATGTGATATGGGCTATAGGGCAGACATGGTACGGTCCCTGTGATTGTGATCCAATTTGTATTTAGGTTTAAATTAGTTTTTTTTTCCGGCTGCCCAAATAGATACCTTACACTGTAAGCCGTGAGTTGAAATAGGTAGTTTTCAACTTTTTATATTCATAGAATTAAAGTATGTGCATTCTAAATGCACCCGTGGAAAAAATGCTCTAGACAGTTTCTTTGTTCCGAGTTACCCTTCAAAACTTTTTTGACAACTCGATATTTCCTATACATTTATATAGAGGACAAAAATATAAATTTAGTTGTATAGATATTAGTAATATCATGAAAACCTGCTACTTGTAGTGTGTCATTACCGTCTGTCATGCTCTGGCTATTAAACACTAGCACTACATATTTTGTACCGAAATTGCCTGAGGAATTTTCAGATAGGTAAATGTTGTGCTCATCCACACACACACACACACAAAAAAAAAAAATTGCAAAGATTTTATTGAGGAAATTAGATAGTAGAATAATTGAATTGAATAAATTTAATAGCAATTTTATTGGGCCAAAAAAAAAATTAATTCAAAACAAAATTTCTCTTCTCGCTTTATAATGAATCATAAGAATATGTAAAATTGTTATTGTATTGTGATTTTAAAATGCATGGGAAAATTACATTAAGCATTTGTCAGTTTCATTTAAGGTTATTAAATAAACTGCATTCAAGTAGAATTACCATAATGTCTGAAGGCTTTAAAGAGTCCCAATGGAATAATTTTTGATTCCGTGAGGCTGTTATTAAAAACAAAATCTAATTTCTTATACATTCAAAAGAAACATCTTATAAAAGTTCTAGATTTGGTAAAGCTTTATACTAAATTTCACTTTCACTAGTGCAAAAATATTTATTTTTAAAAAGCGCACTACTTCTATTGAACAAATATTTATGATTAAACTATAATATAAATCTATTCACATTTTAATATATTTGATGTTCCATAAAAGCATAATGCTAAAATATATGTAAGTTTACGATATTAAAAAATCTGATGCGGCAGCACAGGACTGTCCCTACATATTGCAATAATATTTCTTCTTTCACAGTAAAATAATGATGATGCATGACACAGCGTTTTAAACGTTGAATGGTATATTAACATTGAGCGCCTTTCTGGATAACAACATGTTTCAGAGTACCAAATTGGATTATACACTTTTTTGCAAAAAATACATGCACCCATAAGAACATAAGAAATTTAGCTACAGCCGCGAAACTCGAAATGTATCTATCGTTTGAGGAGATATGCAAATGATTAGAATTTGGGACCAAAAAACATTTTAGTAGAAAATGGTGGCAAGCGTTTTATTAAGAATTGTGGAAATGGTAATAAAGTAGCAAATATTCCATAGGCAGCTATACAAGCCGATATTCGATTCGGCATAAAGTCAATTAAGTTTCTTATGTCCCTCTGCGGAAGATTTTGCCACAAATCTTGCAACTAGTCAGCTAACTCAGTGGTAATCTAAATAGGCTACAGTTGCCGTTCCAGCATATCCCAGGCGTCTGCTATTGGTGATAGTTCTGGGAAACTGGACGGCAATGAGAAGGCATTAAGTTCTCGAACACATTGTTGAGATAGTCGCGCAGTATGTGGTCGAGCGTCATCTTGTTGGTAACTGGAACCTGGGCGGCTTCACAGCATAGGCAGAACAATCGGCTGCAGAATATTGTCGACGTATAAACAAACCGTCAGATAGGCTTGCAGCACAACTAGAGGAGATATTTTCTTTTCATTCGACCCAGGCCGAGTTCCACGAGATGGCTGTAACACGGCAACGCATGCAATGCTCGTCAAAGTACGAAGTGATATTCTTTCTCGTATTAAAATGTGTATAGATGATCAGATCATTATGAGCAGACTGTACATTAGATTCTTTTGTATGTAGTTTAATTTAGCATCCCTGAATAGGAAAGCAATTATTAAATAACCATATTGTGTCACATAAATGCCCTCCGTAACAGTTTTATTGTCGATTCTTGCTAATTAGTCAATGCTCTGCAACTTTGCAATTAGCTTTTTCGTATATCACGTTTAGTTGCCCAGTTTTTAAATTCTCTTCTCGGAGCGCTGCAATCCTTTTTATTCCATCTTGCATGTTATTACAGACAGACCTAAAGTGTATATTCATGGTTCTTTTCTTACAAAGTTAGTGGAATGCTTAAAGACTTCCTAAGGGAACCTATATATTAATTAATTGCTTGTAAGAAAATGGATAAAACCAACCTCATTGCGTTAGGATAAACCGTTCAAGATATTTTTGTTTCATTGGATATTTTGCAAGATGGTGCCTTCTAAAACTGCGCCAAGTAACCAAAAATGAAATTATTTAAGAAAGTTAAATCTTACTGAATAAACGATGACGTTTTTCTATTGTGCCTCTGTATCTGTGTGTGTCGTCTGTAGCGGAAAATTAATTCGTCGAACAGCGGCGAAATGTGCTATAGACGTACTAAAAGTTCCGGGCGATGCACCTCGGTGAGATATTTTAAAACTCAATTATTTTATGTTGAAGCATCATTTTCAGGGATTTTTACATAAATCGGTTCCTCAGCGATAAAAACATTGTCACAGAGTTTTCACTTTGTTATAAACGGAAATATCGAAGAACGTTCTTTTTAACGATTTTTAAATCTAATCTGTATACCATTCCTTTATACATATTTATTTATTTTTAAATACATCGAAATATGCGTGTTTTAAGTTATCTGATTCTCATTTCGCCGTATCCAAAAATGGAAGATTAACCCAATAATATATATTGCTAGAAATATGGGTGTACATCTGCGCATTTTAATAAAAAAATAATTACTCTATTTTTCATTTTCTGTGAACTTTTAAACAAAATCTAAAAAATGAGATTTTTGATTTCGCTGAGGAAAAGCTTCATTCTCCTGTTCGACTGTAGCTATGCACTGGGCTTGCGACTGACGTCACGTCATGTGTCTGGTGATACGTCAGTGACGTATTTGTCGTAAAGTAAGACTCCTCTGTATACGAGCTGACTCATCAAGCATATTTAAGCCCACCAAGGCCGAAAGCGTAATCCATTAGCATTAGCTCTATTCGTATTTTCACTTTAGGAAGTACTACTGAATTAATTTTTGGTGGGTGTTCCACACCAAACATACACTAAACATACTAGAAAAAGGTTTAGGTAATTTCGCTTTCCCAGAAATGAAAAGGGAATAAAAAATGGCTTATAAATAGTCAGCAGAATCATTGGATATCCGGTACAGGAGCATACTTGTGAAAGCTAAATTTTACAATACTGTAATTGAAACTTCTCTTTTCATATAAAGTATTTATTTTAAACACCCATTTTATAATTTCGGTAACTGTATTATGTATTATTATTGACTTTTATTTGTTATAGTCTTATCTTAGTAAACGTGGTTTGTAGTCCTGAATGTGTTATTCTCTCTTCCAAACTTAAAAGTATAATTGCATCAAATTATATATATATTAAAGATTTATTCATGTTACACCAATATATTTCAAGTTTTATACACTTTATTGCAGTTTTAGAGTATCATAAAGTTGTTTAATCCTACTGCTAACAAACTGCCGCCAAGTGGAAATCTTACCATATTATAATAATTTTGTAAACATAAGTTACAATGGTAAATAAATCGAAATGTATTTATCATAAAAGATAATGAATGATCAAATAAGATATTTTTTACTAAAAACTGATATAAATTATGTCTAAATGACTCGGATTTACTTTGGAATGACACTGATATTTTCATGCCTTCCCGGTCGTCCATCTTGTTGCTCCAAGTCCTCTGGACGAGCCGGACGGCCTGGGGCTTTCACTGATATTTTCATCGCCAAGACGATGATTGGCGCCAATCATTTGATGTAAACATTAGCGCTATGTTTAGAGGATCCAGTTTAGAGGATTTCCTCAATATTATCTTTTAAAGTACTTCCAATTGTTTTGTACTAGGCATAAAAAATATATCGTTTACAATACAGATTTATATGATTTATTATTAAGATTTTAAATGCTGTATTTATCTAATCTATACAACCACAGGTTTATAACAAAATTGCTCCTCTTTAAAATTTTAGTACCTTTAAAATTAAATACACATTTTTATTTTAAAGTGCCCCCTCCCTCCCCGGGTAATTCACACACTACTATGTATCATCATAAATATATATTTAATATATATTTCAAAAACAACTTTTTATTATTTAATACAGGTATTTCAAATAATTCAAGGTCTTTCTGAGCTCATAATAAGACCATATATTATTCTACGCATAATGTTATAACTGTAACAGATGTAAAATAGAAATATACTTCAAAGCATTTCATAAATTTTAATAAGACCGAATTTTAGCAAAAAATAATAATAAGAAGAAGAAAAAAAAATGTTCATCTATTTGTTAATCTGCTTATAGAATGAGAATCATATTTTTGATTCTTGTTAATAAGTGTCGCGTAATTACAAATATTACTGCAATCTAATTCATATTTATAAAAATATAACTCAATTGTAAATTTGTTAACATTATCAAATACCTGTAAAAATCAATATTTGTAGCACGTGTTAAACCGCCTAATGTGGTAACTCATGTATTTGTAGAAACCTTACTGGACTTCAATATGTTTGATAAGTCAACCTGTAGTATAGGAGCTCTAGTCGTAAAGCGTTGAAGAGTTATTGTCCCGGTGTAATTTTAATCAGAATATAACTTATATTGGAATATAAATTTCTGTTACTTCAAAAAAGTATTAGAAAAATAATATAACTTATATTAGAATTTAAATTTCTAATATAATCTTTGCAAGTATTAGAAAGTTATATTCTCAAGGGCAGCAAAAGAAATAAATTGCATATGGTATTAGGCAATACTTTTATTAATACAATAAATAATAATTGAATTTATATTGAATAAATGTTTATTGTAATCAATTTCATAATACGATAATTAAATAACACTATAAATATAATTGTATTTCCTGCACAGTTTGTTTTATTGCGTTAAACAATATTAATAAAGAGATAAAGATAAAAAATAATTTGCGTGTGTAGTGAAAGTTACGTGCTACCAACAAGTTCTCAACAGCATTTTACACAAATTCAAGACAAAAACAATTCTTCAACGCGAAAACTTTATTGGAGACTTGAAGCTCTTCCCATATCTTTCTGCTTAAACTTCTTTCCCCGTGTGGCTTTTTTTTTCTCCTGTTGCATTCATTGTCACGAGGAAAAAAGGATCATCTAGGCGGAGGATGCCAGTGATGGATCACCTTCAAATCGTCGCAAGATTTCTTGGTCACTCCAACACCAATCAATGAAACAGCAATTCACAAAAATAAAGCAAGAAATATATGAAGGACCTTTTAGATGGTGGTAAATGGTGTGCACATTTCATTTTAAACGGAACTAGTATTATTTTAATTCTCTTTAGTACACATATTTCGTACAGTCATACGAATGTTCAGAAAACGAGAAGTCTTCTCCAGAATCGGAAAAGAAAATCCTTAGTGAACCTCCAAACTTCTCTGGAAGTCGCTGTTAAATCCAAATCAGTCATCATTTGGGCTATATATATAGCTAATCTTGAGACATAAATATTTAAACGGGAGTTTTTGAACCATAAGTGGAAGAACACGAAACTGGAAATCCTTTGTGAACACTTTAACGCCTTCGGAATTTGATGCTAAATCCATATCACTCATCTAAATTAGATCTATACCAAATTTCTAAAAATATATATTTTAAGGAAATGCAACTTTTCAACAGGAGATAACATGTCTTGAACCGGAATTGAAAAGTATTCTTGAGTTTCCTCACCCCCTCCAGAATTTGATGCTGAATGATCAGGTATTACCTAAGCTTTATCTATAGATATTACTGTGAAACAGATGTTTCATGTAAAACATTTGAACCAGTATCAGTTGAAAAGCTGAAGTGAAAGCTCTTAGTGAACCACCCTACCTTCCTCAAAATTTAATGCTGAATCTATATTAATTATCATCTATAACTAATTATGCGATATAGTTTCAAGTAAAATGAAAATTTTGAGCCAGAAATGGAAAAATAACTATGGAAGTGGAAAACTTTAGTGCACCACATTCACTCAGAAAATTTGATGTTGAATTAAAATCAGTTATTATCTGAATTCTATCTATAGCAGATCCTGAGAAATAGATGCTTCGAGTAAAATTGTTTCCAAAAAACAATATTATGGCAGAATTTTTGCTGCCCGAAACAATTCTTCAACACGAAAACTTTATTGGAGACTTGAAGTTCTTCCCTTATCTTTCTGCTCAACCTCCCCTTCTCTGTGTTGGCATTTTTTTCCTTCTCCTGTTGCTCACATTCATTGTCACGAGGAAAAAAGGATCATCTAGGCGTCGGATGAAAGTGATGGATTGCCTTCAAATCGTCACAAGATTTCTTGGTCTCTCCAACACCAATCAATGAAACAGTAACCCGCAAGCCAAGAATAAAATTATAATCAAACCCATTTTAACGAAATTAAAAATGCCTAATGTATGAAAATAACAATATGTATGAAATTCAGCGTCAGTATGAAGGAGTTCTTTGGATATTTTCCAAACTGAGGTAATGCTTCCACGAAATTTTTAAAGGTTATGCGGTTCTGTTGGTTGAAAAAATTTTGCCATGCTACTGTGTTTTCGAAAATATTTTCCTTGCATCTATTCTGCTATAGAGTTCAGATGATGACTAATTTGGATTCAGCATCAAATTCCGTAGGAGAGTAAAGTGTAATCTTAGGGATTTCACTTCAAATTTTTGTTTCTTATCACTACAACTTCAAGAATTATAATTTCATTTTAAACATTTATTTCCCAAGATTGGCAATAGATAAAGGTTAGATGTTAATTGATATGGATTCAGCATCAAATTCTGGAGGTGATGGGGTGATTCACCACTTTCGGTTTCTTTTTCGCTTTCGGTTAAAAAAAAATTCCTTGAAACAGCTATTTCTCAGGATTGGCTATAGATAAAGCCGAAGTAATAACTGATATAGATTTAGCAATGACTTCCAAAGGACGGGGGGGGGGGGGGGTAGGAGGGATGCATTAATGATTTTCATTTCCGGTTTTAGAAATGTCACTTCTGGTTTTTCTAAAAATTCGTATGACTGTACAAAATAAATATGCAAAAGAAAATAAAAGTACTTGATAGTTCTGTCAAACATAAAGTCGCCATTTGCCACCATATGAAGGCTCTTTCAAAAATGTCTTGTAATAAATAGGTTCAACTGCATTAGAATAATTTAAGTTGCAATGCAGTTGATGACGGCTGAGTCCCTATCACTTGCTTTTCTGCACCGTAAATTCGTGTTTATTTAAATAGTTCATTCGTGGTCTAGACTACTCCAAATGTGTATATACATTAAATTTCAAATTTTAATTTTCCACCTTATTCAGATACTTCACATATAATTATATTATGAAGTACAGGAAACTTAAATATGACTACAAATGTGTATATACATTAATATTCAAATTTTAATTTTCCACCTTATTCAGATACTTCACATATAATTATATTATGAAGTATAGCAAACTTAAATATAATTACAAATGTGTATATACATTAAAACTCAAATTTTAATTTTCCACCTTATTCAGATACTTCACATATAATTATATTATGAAGTATAGTAAACTTAAATATAACTACAAATGTGTGTATACATTAAAATTAAAATTTTAATTTTCCACCTTATTCAGATACTTCACATATAATTATATTATGAAGTATAGTAAACTTAAATATAACTACAAAATCTTTAAATAGAGAAATATATGTATTAATACAAAATTTTATTTTAATTTTTAGATATGACTTGGTCCCTACTAAAAACAAATTTCATTTACAAAACTATGTATATATGCAAGAAAAACTTGAGCAACGTATCAAAGCACAAATTACACAATAATGCAGCATACAGATGTTTCAAGGATACGCTAGATCCTCTTAGTTAGTAAAAGAGAACCAACAAACACAAAGTCTATTCCTCTTTTGGACTTCTGGTGGGTTTGTTGTATGCTGCATTACTGTGTTATTTGTGCTTTTGCACAATAATATTTGCGTGCTTTTACACAATAATATTTGCGTGCTTTTGGACAATAATATTTGCGTGCTTTTGCAAAGAGTATTGTACTTATATGTATATGTGTAGCATAAAACTGTATTTAAGGGTTCAATCTGAAGAAAATCTCACTTTTAGTTGTCAATCAGTGATATGAGGTCTGCACGGGAGGACAATTCGGACTTTTACACTGATCGTGTAGAAAACAAGTGGCATGACTCTGATCCTAGTACAAGCTCAAATATATTTTAAAATCAAAAATCCAAGCCCGAAAATATTTATGCCTCAGCTCGACCTTAGATATATCTAAACTTCTAAATTTAAACGACTGTGGACCCAAAATCATTTACAAATGTGGTTTTAAAGATTTTTTTCTCCACTATGTTGAAATTAACAATACTTTTATATATTATGCGTCAACATTTAAAAATTTTCCAAATATGGACCTAGTCCGGATCAGTTTAGCTTGGTGTTTTACAAACAGTCCGAGCTCGCTCCGACTGGCCTTGAAACGCTGAAAAAGAAATGTAGACTGTCATGGTCAGGGCCCGATTCCTTGTTGACTTCTTCACTGATATTGTTGTGGTTTAGCGAACAATCTCTGTGTACTTCAACCTGCTTATGGCTTTTAAATCTGTTTTATAACAAAACTAACCATTGTACGCTCGCCTGGCGGGTTCTCAATGGCTAATGATCACTAAATATGGCACCTACACATTTAATAAAAGTTCTGACTATCGGAAAGCGTTTCAAATTTAAGCATAAAAATGGAATGGTGCACATTTTTGAGAGGCAAAGTAGTGCATCGCCTTGTATCGTTATACATAATTCGAATTTTCGATTTCTTTCGTTTATCTGAAAGCTAAAGGGGACCGAATGAGACCAGAACCTGGATTCTGGCTCGAGTACAAGTTCTCGATAATTTTGAAAAGTGGTTTCGAACTCTTTAATTACTCCTTTGCATCCCCACATTCGCATTTCGAACTTTCGAAATATTAGATTTCGTCGCCGACTTGGAAACTCAGGCTGATGGAATGAGACTAAGACTGTATCAAGTAAAAGTGCCCCATAATTACGCAAAGTGGTTGTGAGTGTTTTTATTATTCCTTTACACTACAACCGCTAATTCAAAATTTTGAAATTTCAGATTTTGTTCTTAGTCTCGAATCTGAGACGGATCAAATGACATCAAAATTAAAATTATAGCTATAGTAGAAATAAACAATAATTCTGATACATCATCCTCGCACTCAGTTGATGAGTTGGTCAACATTTTACCTTAATATTTAGATTTGACTTGAGCCTTCTTGAATTATGCGTACATTTACGTAAGTATGTCCATATGTAGCCCGAAACTGGGTTTCGGGGCTCAACTAAAGCAAAATCTTATTTCTAGTAGACAAACGCTGCTATCCTTGTATGTTATCGAACAATCTATGTGAGTTGTTCCACAAACTTAAATAATTTAAATCAGTTTGTATTTTCCTAACAAAATGTTGCGAATATACATGATGTCTTACCAAGCATTTTTCCACTCTCTCTCTCTAATACCAGATACATAATAGTAACATTAAACTATCCTGACATTAAAAGAGGAGGCAGTCGCCGATATTATCTGCAATATCACTTAGTTTTTAGGGAAAAGCTTTCAAGTGAAGCGCGCAAAAGTGGTACATTTCACTAAAATACTAAAGACAAACGTTGGAAAACCTTTCTAGGAGTTTCTACTGGATACGTCAGTATTGATTTCCCACACCATTTTGCATAGCATATCTGAATCTCGTAGAATTCGGTGTTCTAGGTGCGTATGGATGGATGTGTGTGTGAGCCAGTTTCCACTCTGCAATATAGTTCCCTTGCATCAACAAATTCCCCCGCTTTTAAATGATGCAGCAGCTGCACTACTTCTCCAATGAGAACAAACAAACCAAAAATTTCGGCGAGAAAGCTCGCACCTGCTAATAAAATGCAACATTTATCGAAATGCCGGCTTTTGCCTGAACTCTTATTGAAATCAGATTTCATTAATTTGGAATTCGTGGCAACTTTCCGCCTATTCTTAAAAATGGTAATTAGTTTTAGCGGGCTGTTAACACTTCTTCAATACTCTTCGATTTTTAACGCAAGCTCGTGTGCGAAAATTGGATGTTGTTGGGGGGTACAGATTGGAAGGGATGAGATAGACTATTTTCAATCACGAGTGCCTACTTGCCTCATTATCTACTTTCCATATTCCATGAATTTAAATTTCGGAAATGAGGATGAGTTCTCCGAATATGTGTTACACAATCTGGACTGATTACCATTCCTTTTCAAGTAAACAGCAATTTCAATATCCCGCGAAATTTCAAAGCTGGCAATATGCAATATTTGATTGAGTTCTGCTTTGTGCTGAAATCGTGCATCATATAGAATTTAGTCCATGTAATGAATGTCGGGATGAAAAATGCGGAATGTATCTGCTAGTTTCAATACTCCCATGCATAAATATATTTGCATATTGTCAGAACGCTATCAGGAACATTGAAGTTAAATGAAATAAAACAACAACACTCTTTGAAGATTGAAAATTTACAAAAGCATCAAGTTGTCTCAATAGTTAGTTTAGCAACTAGATTTACGTTTCAAAATTTGTAGCCCAAGAATTAAAATATAACTTTGGTATAACTAAAATACATAAAAGATCAAATATTATTTATAAAATAGCACAGTACTTAAGTTATTTCTACAATGATATATTAATGTAGTTGAGCAATGAGCGATTTATCTCCGATATCAAGTAGATTAGTCATAGAATAATGGACTAGAGGTTAGCACAGATATTTAAAATTTTGGACTTCACCCGACCAAGTCTGAGCTCGAAGATATTTTGCATTCAAGTCCGAGCCCGACCTGGCTTAAGATACTTTGCGTCCTTTTCCGGGGAATTTAAATAAAGAGAAATTATGAAAACCAGATAAATATATTTTGTATAAAAAATTAAGATGCGTGGAAGAGCAACAACCAAGTTCTGTTGAAAAGTTTAACGTGCAATGTTGACGGCTCTAACGAACACCTTTTTGAGAGCCATCAAGTGGCTTTTTTATCCCTCTGTATCTCAGAAACTAAAAGGAAATAGAACGTTGATTTTTAACTTATCTGTCAGGCAGGCGTGATGAGAAAAGACGTTATTAATTTGGTTTATTTTGCCCAAACCGAATTTTAGACTTTATTAATTTGGTTTATTTTGCCAAAGCCAATTTTTTGTATCAATGCTTCAAATATAGTACATTTTACAACTCTCAAGCCACCAAGTAAAAGTTAAAAGATAAATATTCGTTATGTTGAGGATTACACTGTTACTCAAGGAAAAACACAGAAATTTCCCACTTATCAAATTTTAAATAACCTTAATGACTATTCAAAATCTCTCAAATGCCGTATTTATCAGTTTTCTCAGTTTTTCTTTCAAATAAAGTAACTTAAATCAAAATTCTACAGATAATCTGCTTATGAAACGCAGTTCAAATTCGGTATACTAAATTCATTGTGGAAATAATAAGGGTGCAATAATAAAATTCAAAATGTTTAAATTATAATATTCAAAAATTCGCAATTGTCGTATTCATCAGTTTTTCTCTCAAATAGGACGGCCTGAATTAAAATTTTACAAAAAAGCTGTTTAATATTTGCAGTTTAAATTCGGCATGCTTAATGTACTTTCATGCTTAGTGTGTTTCATCTATAAAGGAAAAATAATAAAATTCAAAAGATTTCAAATTTTAAGGAGATCTGATGACTATTCAAATATCAGAAAATGTCGTATTTAAACTCTGCAAAAAGGGCTGATATCCGATAAAAAACAAACTTGTAAAAAAAATCCAAGTTCTTCAGCTTTACAAAACTGTCAGTCATAAAAATGATTGAGAAATTGTAATTGAGATTGAGAATTTGCAAAGCTGAAAATTTGTTTTTCTTTACAAGTTCATTTTCTATCGGATAAGGTAATACTTTCGTAGAAAAACATGATTTTCTTTTTGTCTTTTATTTTGTATTTATACATATAGAAGAAAATAAATAATTTGAAAATGTTTGTACTATTTATTTTTAAAAATATGTAGCAATTTTTCAGGACTTTTTTTGGTATAATATAAAAATGTTCTGATTACAAAGCAGTACTCTAGTATAATATACCCATGAAAAGGCATAAAATATCTGAAATTTTTTTAAAAATAAACTAGAATGATTTGTATTACTTAATAAATCACGGAAAATTAAATTATAGAAGTCAAAACCTATATAAATAAAATTGAAAATCTGTCTGTCTGTATGTTTGTCTCATCATCACGGGAGAGAGTATAAATTGTGCTTCTCATACAATTTTAGCCCTTTCATTTTGGCACATATTGAAATCAAATATGACCCTTTAGGTTTAAAGATTACGGGATTATTGATATTTTCAATTTATTGCTTCATCTATTTTATCTTGGCAAAGACTCTAGAAACTCATATGCTGTAGTACGTGTAAACTTCTATTAATACACGGGCATACATTCTAATATTCGCTAATATAAGTAAGGGTCCTATACAATTTTAGAGCTTTTATTTTTCATCTAGTGATTCAATTTCATATTTTTTATAAATTTGTTTACAAACGGGACCAGGATGTTTTATTTTTTAGATCTGAAAGTAAAGATAATTTTGTATAGTGAGAACAAATATTTTTAGACTTCTTTTTAGGAGCATTCAATTACATATTTTAATATAATCTTTTGATTAACAATGTCATTTGGTAGACTATAGGAATTTGCATATGATTGTGAATTTTAAGTTTTTTTGTATTATATACTTCATAAGAAGAATGGGTAAGCTGCTAGTCTATGCAAATAAAATAGAAAATCTGCCTGTTTGTCTGTCTGTATGTATGTTTGTCTCGTCATCAGGAGAGAACGGCTGAACCGAATTTGATAAAATTTTGTGAGTAGCCTTTAAATAGACCCACTTAAAACTCAGTCCATGTTTCGTGTTTCTAAGACCAGCGATTGTCGAGATATTAATGAAAAACGAAACTTTCATTTGTTTCATCATCACAGGAGAACGGCTGAGCCGAATTTAATGAAATTCTGTGTGTAGCATTAAAATAGCACCACTTAAAATTTAGTCTATGTTTCGAGTTTCTAAGGGTCATGGTTGTCGATATACACTCTTTTGCAAAAAAACCGAAGCACCCCTAAAAAATAATCCAATCATCTCGAAATTTCACATGCAAATTCCTTTATACCAAGTGAGCAAATGATTAAATTTGCTCAGTCAATGAGTGCTCACTTCGGTCATAGCTCGCATTTCTAATGCGTAACTAGCATCCTATAAAACAGGTTACAAATGCGGGCGGTTTATCTTTGCTTGTTATCGGCGTTGCAGTTCCATGGAGACACAACCAAAAATGCCGTTAAGACGTTGCCGAAGGCCTTATAAACAATTAGACGAATTCGAACGTGGTCGTATAGTCGAGATGCGTGAAGCTGGCTGGTCATACTGACCAATAGGTCGCCACATGCACCGAACGGACACTGTTGTGCAAAGGTGCTGGCAGCAATGGTTGTTTGAAGGAACTCATCAGCGGAATGAAGGCTCTGGAAGGCCAAGGTGCACGAATGCGAGGCAAGATCAGATGATTGTGCGACAGGTCCAAACTGGTCCAACGGCATCATTGCCCGCCATCCAATGTGCTACAGCCTCTTCCATACTACCCGTGGTACCTTCCATCACGCCGATTGCCTTAGGTGGGGTTACGCTTAAGGCGACCTTTAAGATGTCTGCCCATAATCCCACAACGTCTACACAGTCGTTTGGAGTAGTGCCGTAGTCAAACATCATCATTGACAACAAACTGGCATCGCATAGTGTTCAGCGATGAATCACGCTTCAGTCTTTCAGCAGATGACCATCTAGCACATGTGTGGAGGCGCCAGGGTCAGCAGTCCCAATCAGCCTTTGTTTTACACAGGCACACAGCCACAGTTACATTACACCTTTCTGGTAGGGCAGCCGGTCTGGGTCTCAACAACAACAACAGGCACACAGCCGTTACCCCTGGTGTGATATTGTACGGTGCTATCTCTTACGACAGCAGACCGATCCTAGTAATCCTGCGTACAAATTTAACATTTCAGCGATATGTGGATGAAATCCTTCGGCCGTTTGTGTTACACTTCATGGCACTTGATTCTGGGGCCATTTTCCAACAAGATAATGCTACTCCACATACGGCTCGGATATCTGTGGACTGTCTCCGTGCTGTTGATACTGTTCCTTGACTAACAAGGTCACCAGACCTTTCGTCAGTCGAGAATGTATGGGGCATTCTAGGCCGCCAGATTCGGGCATCACGAAATGTAGCAAATCTGGAGCAACATTTGGGAAATGCCTGGCAGAATATATCGCAGGATGACATTAGGAAACTTTATCACTCCTTACCTAGACTATACAAGCATGCGTTGTCGCCAAGGATGGTTTCACCAATTACTGATCTGAAAATGCAATGCTCACTTGCTAACCATTGATAGGCCCTGCGGACTTGATTTTGTAATCATTTCATTACCTGTGTATTATGAGCTGTATGCATATTTCACTTTAATAAAAACAGCCACTTTCTTCATGGTGTTTCGTATTTTTTTGTTTTTTTGTTTTGTTTTTCTATTTGCAAAAGTGTGTATTAATGTAAAACGAAACGTTTCATAGGAGTTCTACTCTCTAACTTCCTGGTTCCTCCAAACGAAAAAGGTTTAAAACGTGAAAGTGAATAAAAACTCTATCTTTGAGTTTGATGGGATCTTTTTGCGCTAATTAGTCACTTTTTGAAAATCGCAGGTTTGAAACATGAATTTAAATGGAAACTCTATCACCATGGTTTATTTTTCATAGGCTCTTACTCAACAATTTAAAGTATTAAGAAATCAAAATGGTTATTTAATTATCAGAACTTTATGAGGAAAATTCTGTCTTATATCACGTTGCTCAGCAAAGCAATTGAATCAAATGTGTTTGTTAATTTTTATTATTATTTTTTTGTCTTGAATAATAAATAAATGGCTAAAAAAATATATCGTATAGATGAACAGTTTGATTTTTCTTTTAATTATATTAATTAAGGACTGCGTACATCGATTTCATTTATTTTGGTAAAGAGTTTTCAAATTTATATATTGTGTTTAGCCAATAAACTCATTTAGCTGACTGGTGAAACAGAATAAGAGTAGAACGGGTATATCTTTTAACACAATTTTAGTTTTTCATTCAGTATATATAAACGGATTGAAGATATTTTATTCTTCAGATCTGCAAATACAGATCTACGAATTTAGCGGGATATCGCTAACTTGGCAACTTTTTTTAAACGTTGCCAAATTGACGGACATGTCACCAAATTGATAAAAACGGTAGCATTTATCTGTCAGTCTAACCGTCCTACTTAGTAACACATTTATCGAATTTTTAAAACGTCGCCAAATTGATAAAAATGTTTGTAAATCCATAAAAATATCTTTAAATTTATGAAATTATTCTACATAAATGAAATTAATTGTGTTTTGTTAGGGGATAGTATTGTGATGATGTTTCGTTCATTTTTCGCCAAGTGGGACTGTCAATTACACAGTCCCACTTTACGATAAATTTGGCGATTTTTTAAAATGTCGTAAAATTGACAAAAATATTGCCAAACCTGCCATAGAGATAGTATTATTCACATGATATTTTTTCCACCGATTTATTTGAAGAAAATGATACCATGTCGCTTAGCAACGAATTTAAATCCAATGTGTTTATGCGGCAGACGATTATTATTATATCTTTTCCAATTTGAATAATAAAGATATGTATATAAAATAAATTTCATTGACATTGCATTTTTGACAGAATAATATCAATTACGGTCTTCAGGTTTAAACATTATTATTATTGATATTTTCGTGGATAATTGATTCAGGGATTACTGATATATTAAATTTATTATGCTATTGTTTTATTATGGCAAACATTGTTGAAATTCATATATTGTACGTTGTACGAGTAATCTTCTACAAATGCCTGGATATATCTTCCAATCTATGAGAATATAAGTAGTACAGATACATTTACATATGTTTTGACATATATTTGCATACATTGGAATCAATTACGGCCTTCTGGTATAAAGATTGCAGGGATTGCTGATATTTTCAATTTATTACGTCATCTGTTTTATTTTGGCAAATATTTTTGTCATCATATTCAATTCATTTTATTTTTATATTCAATTTCATATTTTTTATAAATTTTCTTACGAACGGAGACAGGATGTCTTTTTTATTCTTCAGTTCTGCCCGTGAAGATACTTTTGCATAGCGAGAACAGAGATTCTTAAACTTCTAATTAGGAGCATTAAATTAAATATTTTAACAGAATATTTTGATTAACAATGTCATGTAGTATACTATAGGAATTTGCACATGATTGTAAACTTTAAGTTTCTTTATATTATATACTCCTTATAAAGAACGGACCAGTTAGTATAATACATAATTTAATCCACAACTAAAAGGTAAGTTTGTTTTTTCAATATGTGTAATAAAATTATTTAAGTTTCACAATAGGAAAAAATTTAACCGAATATCCTTTATCTAGCATATAAATAAATATATTGCAGAAAGCTTCTGTAATAGAATGATTATATGTATCTGATGCAGTGAAGGTGATTGTTGCTTTTATTACGACATTTACCTACTATAGATGTGTTTATGGACTTGATATATTTTCGGAACTCAGGGTTAATATTTATAAATATTTACTAAAATTACGACCAGAATTCTTTTACTAAAATAAAATACCTAAATATTGTTGGGTTTTTTGTTCTCGGTAACAGAATTAACTCTTTAGGCTGCTCAAGAAAGATCACTTTTAGGCTTTAAAAAATTTTGACGTTAGGAATAATAACAAAAATATATGCCCATAATAAACATTCTGCTAAAGATTCCAGACTGGCTTTTAAATAAAACATTACATATAAAATGACTATTTTGGCAACCATTGTAAAATATAAGAACGAAACATCCGGGTTCTGTTCGTTTAAAAAATAGTTAAATTTATAAAAATTACGAAGTTTAATCAACATGCACCAAAATAATGCACTACACATGCACCTAAATAAAAATATATGGTAGAAAAATATATACTCGTACTATTTTAACCCATTTTTAGGAGTTGGATAATAATACAATAAAAATATATGAATTTGAATAATCCTTGTTAAAATGAAATAGATAACTTAAGAAATTGAAAATATCATTAATTCCCGTATTCTCATATCACAAGGCCATAATTGATACAACCCAATCAAACATATAATACCATTCATTTATGAAATTAATTTTTCTATTAAATATTTCATTCCTTTATTATTTAATCGCATATTATTATTTAATCTTAATTAATTAATAATAATTAATATTAATTAATTATTATTTAATCGCATAAAATAAATGAAGATCGTCTATCGAATAAGCACATTTGATTTAATTCCTTTGCTAAGAACATGATATAATTTTCTTTAAATAAAAATTCAGAAAATATCGTCCGCATAATGCTATTACTATTGAAAGTTTAACTTTACCGTATTTATTAATCTCAACAACCCCTGGTCTTACGAACTCGAAATACAGACGGGGTTACTGGAAGTGAAATAAATAATAACCATATACCAAATTTGAAACAAAAATCAGTCGAAAACTGTAGATTTATATACGGAACAGACAGACAAACAAACAGAATACTTTCCATTTTATATAGATAGATATTTAAATATTTTGACTTATATTTAATACTCACCAACTCTATAGACTGGTATAACCAAAATATCCAATGATATCGTGTGTTGACGAGAAACAAAGATTTTACCTCCTTTTCGTCCCTCCCTTCGCACATAATATTTACGAATGAATGGACAGAAGAAGAGCATGGAATACGCTAAGACGAAACCAATTATATTCTTCAAAGCGCTATTTTTTGTAATCGTGTAAGTCATTTCTTTTGATCTTCGGATATAGCAAACCACAATATTGAACATGTTCACCAGCTGAACAGTCATGTGTGATTTTTTACTAAATAAAAGTCACTTATTTTTCATTTCATTTATAATGCACTATAGGTAATTTTCAAAATAAATTAGTATAGTATATCAGGCAGATAAATGTAGACATCTTTCGCACAAAGGAGTGACCTCTGAGTTTTAGTGAATTAGACAGCTTAATCTCTATAGATAAGTCGTTTAGATAAGACATCGTGTTCACGACTGCGTGACTAAGAGAATCCGGTAGTAAACCGGTTAATAATGTTGATTATACCAGGCTGTGCGGTTTTATTGGAATCCAATTGCAATATGCCAAATATAGAACTTGATTGTGTCACAATCGATGTTTAGTTTTAAATGCAATGTTTCATTTTAAATTACATCCCCTTTTAGGAATATTCGTAAGATATATCTTAGTAATGCAAGACAATCTATATATAATGACTAGCAGCATACCCGTTCTTCGCACGGAGTATAGAATACAGGTATAAAGAAACGTATAATTCGCAATCATGTGCAAATTCTGTTAAAATATTAAATTTATTGCTTTTAATGAGAAGTTTAAGAATATCTGTTCTCACTATGCAAAATTATCTTCACGGGCAGATCTGAAAAATAAAACATCCGGGCCCCTTTTGTAAGCAAATTTACAGAAAAAAAGGAATTGAATGAATATATGCAACCCCGTACTACTTATATTGTTGCAGATTAGAAAATATGCCAGTGTTAGTAGAAGATTACTCGTATTACAATATGAGTCTTAAAAATCTTTGCCAAAACAACAGAAATGACGTAATAAATTGAAAATATCAATAATCCCCGTATTCTTTATACCAGAAGGTCGTAATTGTGTGTGATTCCAATATATGCCAATATATATCAAAACATATGCCAATATACCTGTACTACTTATATTTTCGTAGATTAGAAGATATACCCGTGTATTTGTAGAAGATACTCGTACAACGTACAATATATGAGTTTAAACAATTCTTGTCATAATAAAACAATTGCATAATAACTTGAAAATATCAATAATTCCTGAATCAATAATCCCCGAAAATATCAATAACAATAACGTTTAAACCTGAAGACCGTAATTGATATTATCCAGTTAAAAATGCTATAAGAAAAATCAAATCGTTCTTTTCTAAAACATATTTTTATATCCAATTATTTATTATTCAAATCGAAAAAATGATAATTAAAATTAACAAACAGATTTAATTTAATTGCGTTTTTGAGCAACATAATATAAGATAGAATCTTTCTCATAAAATGCGAAATTAAATAACCATTTTGATCTCTTTATACTTTTCATTGTTCAGTAAAAGCTTGGGAAATATATACCAAGGAGATAGATTTCCCATTTAAATCATGTTTCAAACAATTCATATTTTCAAAAAGTGACTAATTAGTGCAAAAAATCTCCCCCAAACTCAGAGATACAGTTTTAATTCACTTTCAAACGATTTTCAAGCTTTTCGTTTGGATAAACCACGGAGTTAGAGAGTAGAACTCCTAGGAAAAAGTTTCGTTTTTCATTAACATCTCGACAACCCCTGCTCTTAGATATTCGAAACTTGGGCTAAATTTATGGGGGGCTATTTTAAGGCTATCCACAAAATTTCATCAAATTTGGTTCAGCCGTTCTCCCGTGATGATGAGACAAACGAAAATGTAGTTTTTTACTAATGTCTCGAGAACCACTGATCGTAGAAACTCCAAACATGGACTAAATTTTAAGAGGGACTATTTCTAAGCTACCCGCAAAATTTCATCAAGTTCGGTTCAAGTTCGGTTCATTCGGTCCCGTGATGACGGGGCAAACAGACAGACAGACAGACAGATTTTCAATTTTATTTATATGGGTTACATACATTCTGTCTTTTCAGATCGTCCAGCAGCTAGCTTCTCCGGTGACCCTGGAGGTAAAAAATTTGCACACTTATAGTATCGACTACGGGACAGATTCTAGCGAAGTCGGAGTATCGGGTTCTTCCTAAAGACGAAAAAAATGTATGGCTCCGAAAACTATTTGCTGATCCTTCAGAATCCACCCCCCCCCCTTTCGGTGACCTTGAAGGCTTAATCTTTTCACACTTATAGTATCACTAATCTTAAAGGAGCTAGATTTCCGATTTTTCTCTTGAGATATAACATGGTTGGGATGGGGAGATTAACATTTTTTTCCAGGCTTTGCAGAAGACTCTAGGTGACATTAAAAGATAAAATTTTGTGAACTTATAATATTGACGTATCGATACAGAACGCAATGAAGCAGGATTTTAGACTAATACGATTATTTTCAACGCTAACCGTCATCTATATAAATAAAATTGAAAATCTGTCTGTCTGTCTGTTTGTCCCATCATCACGAGAGAACAGCTGAACAGAATTCGATAAAATTTTGTGGGTAGCCTGGAAATAGCACCAATTAAAATTTAGTCTCTGATTTGAGTTTCTACGACCAGTTGTTCTCGAGATATTAGTAAAAAACGAAACTTTGGTTTGTCTCATCATCACGAGGGAACGGCTAAACTGAATTTAATGAAATTTTGTGGGTAGCCTTGAAATAGCCCCCCATAAATTTGGTCCAAGTTTCGGGTTTCTAAGACCAGGGATTGTCAACATATTAATGAAAAACGGAACTTTTATCTAGGAGTTCTACTCTCTATTTCCTTGGTTTATCCAAACGAAAAGCTTGAAAATCGTTTGAAAGTGAATTAAAACGTTATCTTTGCGTTTGATGGGAGATTGCGTTTGCTGAAAACATGAATTGTTTGAAACATGATTTAAATGGGAAATCTATCTCCTTGGATTATTTTCACAAGCTTTTACTGAACAATGAAAAGTATAAAGAAATCAAAATGGCTATTTAATTTCGCAGTTTATGAGGAAGATTCTATTTTATATCATGTTGCTCAGAAACGCGATTAAATTAAATCTGTCTGTTAATTTTAATTATTATTTTTTCGATTTGAATAGTAAATAAATGGATATAAAAATAAATTTTAGAAAAGAACGATTTGATTTTTCTTATAGCATTTTTGACTGGATAATATCACTTACGGTCTTCAGGTTTAAACGTTATTATTATTATTGATATTTTCGGGGATTATTGATTCAGGGATTATTGATATTTTCATGTAATTATGCAATTGTTTTATTGTGACAAAAATTGTTTAAACTTATGTATTGTACGTTGTACGAGTAATCTTCTACAAATACACGGGTATATCTTCTAATCTATGAGAATATATGTAGTACAGGTATATTGGCATATGTTTTGATATATATTGGCATATATTGGAATCAATTACGACCTTCTGGTATAAAGAGTACGGGGATTATTGATATTTTCAATTTATTACGTCATCTCTTTTATTTTGGCAAAGATTTTTGAGACTCATATTGTAATACGGGTAATCTTCTACTAACACACTGGCATATTTTCTAATCTGCGACAATATAAGTAGTACGGGGTTGCATATATTGATTCGATTCTTATTTTTTTTGTAAATTTGTATACAGAAGGGGCCAGGATGTTCTATTCTTCAGATCTGCCAGTGAAAATAATTTTGATAGTTAGAACAGATATTCTTAAACTTCTCTTTAGGAGCAATAAATTTAATATTTTAACCGAATTTGCACATGATTGCGAGTTATATGTTTCTTTATATTATATACTCCGTACGAAGAACGGGTATGCTGCTAGTACACTATAAAACTAAAGACATTTATTAATTTCCTTTTATTTTATAGATTAATTTGTAATGACATAAATGAATTTGCAATGATAAAGAATTTAAATACCACTCCGTCTTTCAATACGTAATTTTTCATTTGAATTTACATAAACATTTCCTTCTTTAAATATTATTTTCCTTGTAGGATAATATGGTATGCCTTCTTTATTGCTTCTTTAAGTGGAGGTGGGTTCAGTAGAAGTGGTTTTGGTGTGCGGTTGCTTCTAGATACAGAATCGTCGCAAATACACTAATTAAATAGCATGCATAACTAGGATCGTGTGAAATGAAATGTAACAAAAAGTTTATAAAAAAAAAAGCCTTCATATGGTGACAAATGGTGCGTACACTTCATTTTCAACGGAACTATTAAGCATTTTGTACACTTATTTCGTAGAATCATATCAATGTTTTTAAAAACTGGAAGTGATATTACCAAAACCGCAAATGGAAATCCTTAGTGAGCCTCACAACTCCTCTAGCATTTTATCTTGAATATATATATATACCAGTCATCATATAAACTCTCTATATAGCACATATTGAGAAATAAATGTTGCAATGAAAATGTAAATTTTATAATAGGAAAAAACATCTCTAGAACCGAGGATTTAAATTCTTACTAAAACCCTTAATATCAACAGAATTTGATATACTGAAAAATATCAGACATCATCTAAACTCTAATTGTAGCCGATTCTGAAAAATGTATATATTTAAAAAAAATTCTAAAATGCATTCGATTTATTTGTTCTAAAATATACTTCTCAGAAACATTCAATTCTAGTTCAACGATGCTTAAAATTTGTAAATGCTTCGAAAACTCGAATTCGAATTTTCAATCCCACCACAATACTTTCCGCATGCATGCATACTATGTATGTAGAGAAAGTAATACATTATACTGTATATGTAAAAACAGTAATAGATTATACTATGTTTGTAGCGAAAGTAATAAATGTATAAACTTCAAGTTTATTTGCATTAAAAAACACAAAGTTGGCGACTGTATATTCATTTAGAATTACATTTATTATAGCAATAATTTATATTAGTTTAAAAATTTAAGACAGGTGGATTTTCACCCTTACACTCCATGTTTCGACCCAGACCACCGATTTACCGACTTAAGGCAACTATTTGGACGGTCAAGAAAGCCACCTAATTTAGACCCAGTGGGATGGCAACCACAGGAACAGTATACTACTTCTCCGGATACCTTGCCTCTCAGAAGCACTGCCGGACCTATAGATTTATCGTGCCCATACTTCGCGTAGACAAGGGGGATAGTTTGGGATGACATCTTGGACCTGCGAGTGCGATGCTTTTGCCTTATCCATGGGGCCATCCCTGCTGCTTTTGACCCAGATCGTTTGACCTACCCGAAGGTGTAACGTATTAGTTTGGGAGGCCGGTACATTGCTACCCAATTTAGACCGGAACCCAGGGGGGGCATCAACAAGGATCGTACCCTCTTTCCTCTACCACCAACGTCTCGGAAAGACTTACGGACCAACTTTAATTTTTTAATGTGCCTGTACTCCGTGGACAGCAAACCCTCTGGATGCTCGACTACCATTGTAGCCCAAATACTTGACAACATAACGAAGTGTAATAATGTTATGGATTATTTTTTTTAATTTTTTAGCGCCAGTGTAAATACTGCTTCATTTTACTTTGTTTTGAAATTATCTATCGCTTGATTCTTCGCAATAAATGCACATTGTCATGCACTGTCTTTTGGTTATTGTGCACAACCTTTTGCATATTCACATTACTTAATGGTAATTAAAAAAAAAATCATAAATCATAGCGTACTTGACCATAATTTATAGATTGTTACCTAAGCTGTGAGCTTAAAACACGTATATCCAGTCGTCTGAAACTTTTTTAAATTATATTTGACAAAACATTGCTTATAAAATACGATACTAATAAACAATGCTCATAATAAAATAACAAATATGTTTACGACAATAATAGTTCTCATAGTAATAATAAAAATCTTCATGATTTTAAGTTGTTCACAATTGTGGCTGAAATATTCCTACATACGAATCATCTACCACTAAATAGAGCTTTTATGTGGAGAAAAGTGTCTTTTTTACTCATGAATATAATGAAACATCTTTGTTTTCGGAATAATTGGCATTACTCTATTGTTCTCACTGTATTGTGTTCTGCGGTGTAAATATATGCAATCCTGCTTTGTAGTCTAAAGATTCTCATTTTTAAAAGAATACAATAACAGCCTTGTAAACTTACGAATTAATTCGTATTGCGTTTTGCAAATCTCGGTAAAAATGAAATTTATTTCAATATATCGTATTTGTAGTTGCAAATATTAAAATTGCGTTTTCGATCAAGACCCTGGATATTTTATTTACTAATTAGAAGAAAACTCTAATATAAATAACAGTTCTTTAATGACATGCCAACTGATAACTAAAACGTGGAAGAATTTCATTAAATTAAATCTATCAAATATAAATATACTATCCATTAAATGATCCATGATCACTATTAGATGAATAATTCCAATATTATGTAATATATACATTTAATGTTTAAATATAAAATATAGCTTTTTAAAACAAGATACAAAAAAAATTATTCTCCAATTTTATTTTAGTTGACAATAAGATCTGCTTTCGCAATAACATTATTTTAAATCTTAACGAATACAAAAAAAAAAAAAATTGCCACATATTGTCTAGTTTATCCAAGTCTAGTTTATCCAAAGAAATACCTGAAAATACCAGTACGGGATTATATGTACATGACATGACTTGTGTAGGGATCAAGTCAGAGGGAATCTTTCATGACAAGATAGCACTTTATGCAGATATAAAGAAGGGCTTCTGACTCGAATTTCTCTTTCCGCTGGCTCATAGCCACCTGGATATGGCCAAAATAACCATTTATAGGGGAGGGTCCAAAGAGCATCTGCGCCCTTGCATTGGGTGATGAACTTGCTATAAAAAACTGATTGTTGCTAAAACTGGTTGCTATGTATTTAGTGACAGCTAGTGGGCAAAGTCCGCTAGTATGCATAGAAACTACTCATAATTCGATGAATATTTAAAAATATTTTAAAACATGAAGAAATTTTCCTACTGGTTGGTTTTAAAGCTAGTTAAAAATATCATTTTTTGATTTTTCCGATGATGTCGAGATGGTAACTCTGGGGTAATATTTCAGATCACTAATGGACCAATTAAAGTTAATATCACTCAAACTGGTGCTTCAATATTAAATAAATGAAAAATTAATTAAAATAATAAAATATGTCGGTGTTTTCTTTCAGGAGCTGTGGTATTCCTGTACCAAATTCCATAGCTGTACGTTTCTTAGATTTTATAACTCTAACTTTAAAAGTTCCAACTTTAAAAGTTCCAACTTTAAAAGTTTCCAACTTTAAAAGTTCATGCATTTTAAACCAATTAGTAAAAAAACTTGACGAGATTTGTCATATCGGGAGTTCAGCTAACTTTGTACCGAATTTTGCGGCTATCAGAAGCTTAGATTTTACGCTACTGAAAACACACATATACGGGCAAACAGAGGTATATTTTTTGTTAGATAACATTGCATTATAACTTCGCATTATAACTGAAATTTATCAGACAAAAAAAATTAATCATGTATAAAGCATTGATTATGAAACACTTTCCAACTGAAGTACAATGTTATTTAAACATTTCTAAAATGCGGTACATTCAGCGGTGATATTTTTTAAATCATCACAGTACTACAATAATCTATTTTACTTGGAAACTTAAAACTTCATCACAAAAGACAATGCTATATAATCGTCTGCTTTTCTATTTAATCAATGAATATGTCATCCATATCACTTATATTCCAGACTCCAGAGCAAAATAATTTTGCGTTAAAATTCAGCAATTTTTATGCAACTCATCTCACATTTGATTTGTTTACATTCTGCATACGTTAAAATTAGGCTTCGTTGTGGAAATAATCAAAGTTCAGTGAGCATTTAAAATAAAAAATATTTTAATTGTGTTGGAACATAATTTAAATACACGAATAATGTAAAAAAATAAAGCGGCGGGTGATATTATTATTTTACATTCCCATATGTCCCACAGACCCGTTTCAACAACATACTGAAATTTCATTTTAATAAAGTCATTTTTACGGCAGTTATCGTGCAAACAGACAGACAAACAGACAGACGGAATGAACAAAGTCATAAACCTTTTACAACTATGTTGGAAAGTGTTAATAAATAAAAACCACACCTATTCATTTCCATTTTACTGCTTCAAAAAATGACCGCCTTTTACGATTCTGAATTCCCCGGCCGATATAAATTCATTAAGGAAACTACAAAATTACTTTCCCAGTTTCACAAAAGCGGCTAAACACGGTCTAATCCCACCTTAATCACGGGTGCGCTGCAGAATAGCCTCACCGCATCGACCGACGTGCATACAAAATCCCACCTCTCCTAATCCCAACCTGTTCTCTTGCTCCCCAGCATCCCAACTATTCCTAGGCCAGGAAAATCCAGCGAGATGTGCTAATCCGCAAATTTGCTAGCGACACCTTGCAACCTGTTCGCGAATAGTTGGTTCCGCTTTTACGGAATGCATTATCACGTCTGTGAAGGGAATTACTGTGGGATTTATGAGTATTTTTGGCGTGTCGCATTTCGGTTTCCCGGTGTCTGTAATTTCAATTACATCAATTTATATATTCTGGGTGCGCGGGAATTTATTTCAGCAGAGCAAAAATACACGCTATATAATGATGTGAAATATTTTGATATTAAATTCGCGCCGTGTAGTTGAATCGCACTGTGATAAATCTAGAAATTTCCGCATTGTAATGAAACGTTATTTCGTAGAAATGTAGAAAATAGCAGGAAAATATTTTAAAATTTTCATTTTGTTTCTTTTATATTTGTTATCTTTCTTCAATTTTGCCATGTTGTTTGATGAGAAAAATAATTCAGGTGGTGGGAATTGAATCTTGGCTAGTCCAAATTTGAGTCAGGTATTTTAACACTTAACTCCAGAATTTCCTAGTTTACATGCCAGCTACTTTCTACTCCATAATGCATGATCAACAAGTATCACAAATCTCCAGAATACAACAAATACATCAGATTTATACGATATTATAAGATACTATATTTCTTGAAATAATAAAAAATACATTTTATTACAATATTTTATTTCTTTGCTAGAGAAAGATCGGAGGGGGTGGAAGTGGAAAAAATAGATTTTGACATTTTACATTTCCAAAAACTATACATATTTTTAAAAATGATGGCACCTTGTGTATTAAATAGAACGAGTAGAATTATACATGTTTAATTATATTTTTTATAAAATATAGTAAGAACAATAAATTAAATATGAAAAATATAAATATGAATTAAATCCCTGGAGACGGAGAAAATAGGGAAAGGGGTTGAAAAAACGTTCAAGACTCACCAGAAGCGACTTCGTTGATAGCTGAATCTTTGCACACTTATAGTATCGCCCACAGAACAGAACATGCGGGTTTCAAAGTCTTTCTAGACTCTCCAGAAGCTTCTCCATTGGTTTAGAAGTCTGAATTTTTTCACACTTACATTATCGACCACCGGACAGAACTTAACGAAGTCAGATTTTCGATTTACTCCCGGGGATGGCGGAAATATTTTTTTTTCGAAAATCCTTTCAGACTCTCAACTGGTAACCTAAAACGCTGAATAATTGCACCCTTATAGCCTCGACCATCGGACGAAACATAACGTAGTCGAATTTTCAATCCTTCTCGAGGTATAGATTATAGTTTTTAAATGTATTTCCAGACCCCCCCCCCCCCCAAGAAGCCCTCCGCTGTCTTTAAAAGCTGATTTTTTACACACTAAAGTCTTCTGGACCGAACCTATGGAGTCAGATTTTCAATTGTTCTCCCGGAACGGAAAAAAATGAAAGGGGGGAGGGTAAAGGTTCCCTGCTAAAGGAAAATGACCGCTAGTGCACTGCAGCTGACATTATATATAATATTTTAATGTATTTTCAAATTATTAAACCATATGTTGTCAATATTAAAGAGTACAAAATTCAATTAATCTCCGAAAAAGTTTGCATTTCATCATATTGTTGTGTCAACTGTAGTGTAGCAATTGTGAAGTAGAATCGCTTTATACATATAAAAATGACATATTCCTTTAAAAGTCTGATATTTTGCCGCAATAATAATGATTGATAGAATGTACAAAATGTATTGCAGTTACCTAAAATTTCGTTTTACAAATATCGCAATATGAATGAAAATGATTATATGATTAGAACGCGCAATATTGAAAGTTCATCAGTGCAAATGCGCATACGAGAATGTGAGTATGTGTGCATGAAAGGACCTGCGAGTATGTGCGGATGAATATACATGAGAGTATGTATGCATGAATGGATATATAAATACGTGCGCATGAATGTACATATGAGTATGTATGCATAAATGTTAATGTAAGTATGTGCACATGAATATGCATGTGAATATGCATGCATGAATGAACATGTAAGTATGTTAACATGAATACACATATAAATAAGTATGCATGAATGGGCATATAACTATGTGTGCCTAAATGTACGCACGTGGAAGAATTCTTAAAATGTTTCTAAGTTTAAAAGTGGATAAATTCGCGCAAACGATTAGTTACCTGTAAATAAATAAATATAAGCGCTTACTGAATTTAAAAATTAAGAAATAAGGGACATTTATTCAGAATTAGGAAAGTTTAAAGCGAATTACTTTGATCTAGTAGCAAAAAATTTAAAAGCAAGTTGTTCCTAAACAAATGAATTGTCGTCGATAAAGCGAAATCTAATGCTATAAAATACAAATATAACAAAATGATTCCCATCAAAAGGAAATACGGAATTGCAAAATCCAAAAAAAGAAAAACGAATAAAACAAGTCAGTACACATTGCAAAAAAGAAACATGCTCAAAAGTCCTTCACAGACATTGAGAAAATTAGAAAAATCAACGAATGAGCTTTCTTCAATGAAGAGAAGATTTTCTATTTATAGCCAAAGCTCCATCGGTTGAGTTTTCTAATCTGCTTTTAATCTGATGGCTTCAATGTCGTTTGTATTATGTTTAATTTCGGAATATAAGAGTGTGTTTGAGAAGTGTTGTGAATATTTTTATGGTATTAAGTTTAATCTTGTTTTCCAACTATGTATTGTGCAAAATTTTGCCAAATCGAAAACGTAATTTGTCAACTGCTTTCGTTGCTTTCTTTAATGCTTTTTAAACATATCTGTCAATGATATACATGTATAAATTAAAGTATTATGATTGAATCAAACATCTGACTCTCAGTAATTGATAGATACTAACATTTTGAGCCTCCATGGATGCAAATTAAACAATTTTAAATTATGTCTGTTTTCCTGTATGTTTATCTGCATATCTGTGGATGCGATATCGGATACATCATGATATATCATGATATTTTGTACGATATTTAGTCTGTTATATCACGATATTTAGTATGATTTTTTAAATTATTAAACATAAAAATCCATGAGAGAAACATTGATATTTAATAAGATAGACCGAAAAACACAAATTCGAAGATAGGGTGTTCTTATTTTTAATGCCAAAAGATAAGCAATTTGGCTTTCAGTTCTGTAAATACCGAGATCGAAAATTGGATATGAGAAGAATTCCTGCCGATGCATTTATATCAAAGCAATTGAAATCCACTTTAAACTCAAAGGTATGGTATTATATGCATAAAACTACAGCAGATATTCAAAACCTAACCTCAAAGTTTCATTCTAAATATTATTATAACATTCTAATGTATTTTCGCCTGTGTGACACTAATGCGGGGTATTGAACTGCAAAGAACTCTTTCACAAGTTAATTCTCCCCCAATGTGTATGCATTTTGTTATGAAGCATTACGTTATTGAAAGTATTGCGTTGATCAGATTTTATCTAAATCCGTGACAGCGTCCTCAATTTTTAAATCATTTTGCAATATAATAAATCACCACTTGATTTTTCCAATAAGCTGCTTTTCTAAAATAAATGAGCTGAAAGCTTTAGTATATAGAATTGCATACAGTTTTATAATCTTAATGATGTTTTAAGATGGATAAGATAATATCATATTTTAATTTTGGTATCATAGAGATATATCATATAGAGGTACCATAAGAGCCAATACACATCGTAAATTGAAATTACAGGCACAATTTAAAATACTTTTGCATCACAAACACGGTTATGACATGAAATGTATAAATGATCCTTCATATAGTTGTGGTATGCACATTTCATTTCGGAGGCAACTATTAAGCACTTTTATACTGTTCTGCACACATATTTCGTACAGTCATAGAAATTTTCTGAAAAAAAAAACGGAATGACATCCACAGAACCGGAAGTGGAAATTTTTAGAGAAGCCCCTACTCCTCTCTGAAATATAATGCTGAATCCGTATCAGTCATTATCTAAACTGTATCTATAGCCAATTCCCAGAAATAAACTTTTCAAACAAAAACATTTTAACCGGAAGTAGGAAAGGAACCAGAACTAAAAACCCTTAGTAAACCAGCATACCTCTTTCATAATCTGATATTGAATTAATATCAGTTGTCATCTAAGCTCTATTGCCAATTTTAGGAAATGGTTGTTTTAAGTAAAATGAATATTCTTGAACCATAAATGAAAAATAATCGATAATAGTTGAAATTAGGCATCCTTGGTGAACCTCTACCCCCTCCAGAATTTGATTCTAAATCCATATCAGTTATTATCTAAGCACTATATATGACGGATTCTAAAAAATAGAGGCTTTTAAAAACTTTTTGGTAAAAACAGTAGAAAATGTTTGCCCTCACCAAAAAACACAGTAAAAAGTTGGAACATAAAGATGATACGAGGAACATTATATTAGATCTAACTGCGACAAACGTAATTAAAAGTCATAATAAATCACAATCATAAATGGCATTTATTCACTATAAAAATATGTTCAAAAAGTAATATTTTTATCTGTAAACCTAACTGCTTTAACTATATCCATATCATGTTTTATTAAAAGCAGCAAGATTATTGCTCAGTCGATCCGCTATAAAATAATAAATACAAGAATAAACATAAGAATGACTCGAAATTTAAATAACACATTAAAATTGCTAGCAAATGATATTTTCTCGGAATATAAATACAACGAAGTTTTAGATTCTTTTGGATATTTTAAAACTATTGAAAACATCATATGATATCTCACTACATGAATTATGTGATACATTTAAAATATAATACTATTTGATGCTATCTTATTCATATCCTATTCAAAATATAATACCAGAGGACACTGGGGTTGAGAGGACGACAAGAGCATAGACATTCGGGGAGATAAGTAGTAATAAGTAATAATAATATATAGTAAGCTCATTTTTATTCAATTTTCATTAGGAATGTATTAAAAGATTAATACATTCTTATTGAATAATATTCCTATTTGCATTTTATTAAAATATTTTTAACAAATTAAAGTGCGCGATGGAGCACCAACTATGTTTTGTTTATTTTGTTTAAAATTTTAACATACAATGCTAAACCTTTGCGAACACCTCTCTCTCTGTCTCTCTCTCTCTCTCTCTCTCTTTCATACCAGCGATAAAGTTCTTCATTTGTAGTCATACTTCATTTTTAAGTTCTTCAACTGTAGTCCCTCCCCTGTATCTAAGAAACTAAAAAGAAAATAATGTTGATTTTTTTAATTTTCTGATAGGTAGGCGTGATGAGGCAAGGTTATTAATTAAGTTTATTTTTCTCCAATCAATTCTCTGCATCAATGCGTGAAATATAGTACATTTCGTTTATCTATGAAATTTTCAATTTTGCACCTAACTCTAAAGCCAACTAATAAAGTTAGAAGTTCAGTATTCCTCAGGTTAAGCACTTCAGATCTATTCTTAAAACGCATATATTCTCACTTATCAAAATTTAAATAAACTTAATGACGATTTGAAATCTCTCAAATATCGTAATTATCAGTTTTTTCCTCAAATAGGGGGGACGTATATTCAAAATTCTACAGAAAATCTGTCTTAGATACGCAGTTTAAATACGGTATGCCGAGTGTCCTGCAACAATCGTTACAGGAAAAATTGCAAAATCCAAACTTTCAAATTTTAAAAAACCCTAATGACTAGTCAAACTATACTTTTCTCAAAATATGTCAATATTCATCAAAAGGCTACAGTTAGACAATTGAAATTTAGTATGCTGATTGTCCTGCAGTTACCTTTATAGAAAAAATTACAAAATATTAAGATTTTAAGTTTTAAGGTACTTTTCATGACAGGCCAAAATCTTGCAAACTTATTTTTTTTCTCAAAAGAGGACCCAAACAATCAAAGTTATGCAGAACATGTGCTAACGCCAGACAGTTTCGATATGTTCAGTGTGACTTTTCCACTGAGGTCCTCTACTTCCGAAATACGACATATCTGAAGCGGTGGATTGGACGTGGTGAACCTGTGGCTTGCCCTTCAAGCTCCTCGGTCCTTAATCCACTGGACTTATTCTTCTGGAGGCATATGAAAACACTGGTGTACGAGACTCCTGTGGACTCCCCGGAAGATCTTGTCTCGAGAATCGTTTTTGCTGATCAACACCAACCAAGATCAACACCACACCAGGAGTCTGCAAGAAGGTGCAACAGTTTTTCATTCGCCGGTGTCGGCTGTGCAACGACGCCCTCATACACGACTTTGAGCAGCTACTTTGAGTCTTTCTCTGATGCGAATAGAAATGTGAAACTCCTAAACTAGTTAAGTCTATTTTTTTCACTGTTGATGGATGAAAGTGGATTTTACTCTTTTCTGTCACTATGGATGGAATGCGGCCCTAGGTTCTATTGCAAATTATTGTTTGTCTTGACGTATACTATCACCCCTCTGTTTTGTTGAAAGAGTTTGTTATCACCCTCTATACCATTGAGTTCCATCGATGCGCCCTGTCAAATGTGACTGATAATCGCGGAAAATGCCGGGGATTGTCGCTCACTGGAAATTTTCGGCTAAAAGAAGCAAGTAGAATTCCGTCGATTGGGCTCTTCAAATGCAATTGAATATCGCAAAAAATGTGGGTGGGGTGGGGTGTGAGGCATATGCTAAATTTTCAATTAAAAAACAAAGTATATTTTTGTCAATAAATTTGTTTTATTTAACGACAATTTTTTTTTTAATTTTTTTCCGATGTTCAGTGGGGAGGAGTGTTTTGCGAAATTTTTCCGAATTTCATGTTGAAGCAAAAAAGGGAGGGGGCGAGCATTTCCCGAGAGGGCTGATCCACTAAACTGTACGGTATTACTCAGTGCAAAGGAATGATTAACGTTTAATTTAAACTTAAATGGAACCATCATAAATCACTTTGTGACATGTAGTGTTAAAAGGGAATTACATTTATATTTTTGGATATGCCTAGACAATTCCTCATCCAAGAGAAACTTTCTTAATCTGTTCTTAAATTCTAGTTCTCCCAAAACAGAAAATATTGCATGGCTAGTGTAAAATTCAGTTAAATGATATGTTTTTCGGTACGTCTGGTACTAAATTGAGACAAGTATATATTTCTGAATTTTTAAATAAATTTTATTTACATATAAACAAGAACTTATTTTGTAAGCACTGAATTTAAGATAACTGTAAGATTAAGATTAAATTTAAGATAACTATAATTTAAGATTTAAACTGTAAATATATTTTGTTTTATAAGCAAATCAATTCTTGTTAAATTATAAGTATGTGTAAATTTTAAATATAATAGTTTTGTATTTATTTTAATATCTATATACTTTAATTAAATTAAATAACCAAAATCAGCAATTAAACAAAGAATATTTTCTTTTTGATTACAAATATAAATTAAATAAATAAAAATAAATGAAAAGAGTGTAAATAACACTGAACTCGAATCGAATGTTTTTGAAGCCCCTCTTTCTCTATCTCTCTCTCTCTCTCTCTCTCTCTATATATATATATATATATATATATATATATATATATATATATATATATATATATATATATATATATATATATATATATATATATACTGGCTATTCTTTCGGTTTTAATTTGGATTGCATGGCTGACCTGATGAGTGTGCAATTTCGAATTAACCGCCATTATGTATGTAGTTTTAACTGATTGTTCTCCTTGTATTGATCTTTTATCTTGAGTAAATTGTAATTACCTTTTCTATTTTTTGCCATTTTTGTTCTTTCATAATTTTTATATATTTTTATATAAATATCTATTTATTAATGAGTTTTTTGTACAATTTTCCCTTCATCCCCATTTTGCCATTATAGCGATACGTTACCTACTATTTTTATCCTAGTCTTGGTCTATAGTTACTTATTTGTAATGGAAATGATAGGGATGGGTTTTTTGTAGTTACAGTATTTTATGCATAGTTTTCGATTATAAATTTTAATTTTATACGTGTGTATGTGCTCATGAGTTTCTGGATGCGATATCTCATAAACAAGTAGAACTTTTCGAACGATTATCACAATCAGTGTATATTGAATCCCTGTTGATTGGCACAATCAAATGTTCGGAACGATCTATCCCCTCAACATTCGAATGAATTTTAATCATTTCATACACAATTTTTTTATTAGAGAACGAATGATACAAATTTTATAATGATAGGTCGAGATATTACAAGTTATTCGAATAACATTTTCACAATGAAATAAAATTAAAAGGAAAATACTAAGTATCGTCAAATATGTTCAATTTTCATATGCAATATTAATAAGACAAATCTGTTAAAATCATTCTTTTGAACCTAATTCGTTCCTTTCACGAGAAGTTACTTTTCGCAATTTGAAGCCAATTAATTCGTCAATAGTCATTTATTTCCCGGGATATTAAATAAATGTCAATTGCATTTTGATGCAGATTTTGTAAAGTCATTCTATTTGGACTAATAAGTTGCTAACAGAACCTAATTTCAATTTACGTGGCATTTATACAATAGCAAAAGCATTGTTGTGAATCCTGCACACAATTATTTCGCTGAGAAAGAAGTAAAAAATTATGCAGAGAAAGCGATGTGCCACCCACATAAAATGTTTTATTGGTGTCAAAAACTTTGCCTTACTATTGATTTTCCGAATTTTTTTTTCCTTGAAACATCTATTTCTCAGGATCTGCTATAATGATGACTGATTTGATGACTCAAATGATGGCTGATTGGATTCAAAATCAAACTCCGGAGGAGAGAATGGGGATTTCACTAAAGATTTCCTTTTTTCCATTTCCGATTCAAAAATTATCATTTCACTTTAAACATTTATTTCCCACGATTGGCAATAGATAAATAGAACTTATATAATAATGGATATGAATTTGCTATAAAGTTTTAGAGGAAGCAGGATTGTTCACTTAGAATATTCATTTCCGGTGTCTTTTACATTTCCGGTTCAAAAATTTTCCTTGAAACATCTATTTCTCGAGATTTGCTATAGATACAACGTAGATGGTGATATGAATTTAGCATTGAACTCCAGAGGGAGCTGAAGGGTTTACTAGAGATTTATTTTTCAAATTCTGGAGATGTTCTTTCCGGTTTTTCCGAAAATTCGTCTGATTTTACAAAATAAGTATGCACACGAGTATAAAAATTTTAAATAGTTCCGCAAATATTAATTGTACACACCATTTCCCACCATCTAAAGACTACTTCATAAATTTCTTGTTCTAACTGGCTTTTGAAAAAGTATTTCTTATTAATCATAAGAATCATACAACCAGATTGCATTTCTACCTGCTTTTAAAGTACTGATTTATCACCTACATTTCTCTTCGCATTTTACATATTGCCGATCTTACCAAGAACAAAGTCATTTCAATTTTTTCCCCTCCAGCTCTAATCCGTCAATTTGTTCAACCAAATGACGACAAGCGTAATTTCAAGAACACTTATTTTTGATGGCATGTTTTCTGCTTCTTAACGACCCTCGTGCTGGGCTCATGTTCGTGTATTAGGGCCATAAAAATCAGCGTTGACGTCTTAATATATCTAGGCGCTTTTAGAGTAATCTTATTTTAAGAGTAATAAGGGATTTCTGCCCGAGACGTTAGTAATTTTCATTTGGTATTGGGTACAGATTTCTCAAGGAGAAAATATTTGGAATGGCTGTATGCGATAACTCTTTGAAATGTTTATTTCTGTAAACATGACTTTCGTTTGATTGTGAATGCAGGAGCTTGCATAAATGGATACATAACGCAATTATTTTGAGAATGTAAAATGGCGTACAATTGGGAAATTTTTTAAGAATCTTATTGTTTATTTTAAACCATTAAATTTAATCGATACCGTGAATCGAGTTAGGAGCTTTCATTTGAAAATATTTGTTTCAATTAAGTATTTTTTATTTGATGCGGTTAAAATAATCTGATGTGGGCAGCACATGGCTTTCCCAACTGACTGAAATTCATAATCCATTAAATTGAAATTAGTTGCTCAAATTAACACATGCTCAAATTAATACATGATATTATATCTAGTTTGCTGTTTTAATGCATTTCCTTTTTCATAAGCCAACTTAACGCATTTTAAAATGCAGCCATGTCCTCAAAATAAAAAATAAATAAAAATTTCAAAAACAGTTCTTCCCAGAGTAATTAAGTTGGTCTTATTCATTTCGTCATTGAAACTGACGTATAAAACGACCAACAAACATCTAATGAATACTTTTAAGCATACTTAGTCTTTTATTTTAGATTTTGACGGTTTTGTCGGACCATTTCACAAAAAAGGCTACGTTTTTATTCGACTTTACCACAATCTAATCAGTACCAGGGTAATCCACAAATGACTTACCTACGGAATTTTATCGAATATTTTAGTAACTACTGTGAAAGCATCACATATCATAAATGTGTTTTAGAAATTTGATTTAAATCGATAGTAAACTTTTGAAAATATCATATAAAATTTATATTTCTAGTTATGGCTTAAAAATAAATTTATCACAGCAGATAAATGAATTTTTTTTTCTTGTCAGCTTCAATTATAGAAAATGGCGACATGAACTGGATGATGAAACAAGAAAATCTAACTCTTAAACTAAATTTTCTAAAAACGAAAACTAGGCTAATACAAAAATCTAGCTTTTTTAACTAAAATAAACTTTCTTTCTTTTTTCGCGATTCCAAGTATTTTCAGCGCATTAATTTAGGTCGTTTTAAAGGAGCTTATTCTGGGCGTATTACGCCCACGATGTACAATTTGCATGGCTGCGCAACGAAAAAAGGAGAACCAGGAATGGAATAAAACAGGGGATTTATAAATTGGATGGTCTTATCTGTATATATGTTATTTATGTAACGGTCGCTTGTTTAGAACCGAGCAACGACGGGTAATTCGTTCTATTCTATATAGCGAACGGAATAAAATTTAGAAATAGAACGAATCTTTTGATTGATTTTTGCGCACTTTACATAAATAAAATAATACAAACAATTTTTATGATCTGTTTGAAAAAGTAATAATATTACCATTAGGTAACATTTACATCACAAATTAAAACTAATTACACGTTGCCAGGGTTCTAAATACACTCCAGCTACTTAAATTATGCAGACACAGATAATACAGCTTATTTTCCAAATCACCTATTTTGAACCAATTCCTTTCTTGTGGTCGGTTTTTTACTTTCCCTGTAATACATGGTAATGTATAGGGAAAGTATTGGAATCATGCCGAAGATTACAACTCGAGTTTTCGACGGATCTACACGTTTCGAGACCTCTAGAATACAAAAAAACTTTTTTTAGTGTGATGTCTCTGTGTGTGTTTGTTTGCGTGTCTGTCTGTCTGTCTGTGCAGATTTTGTATCCACTCTAACTTAAAAACTAATAGACCGAATTTAATAAAATTTGGTAGGTAAGTCACTTGTGGGCGAATCTGGTGCTGATTAGTTTTGGATACAATTCGGGATAAAAAAACCCACCTTTTTTGCGAAATGGCTGGCAAAAGCTTGTATCCACTCTAGCTGAAAAACTAATGGACCGAATTTCACAAAATTCGGTAGATAAGTCACTTGTGGGACACAATGGTGCTGATTAGATTTTGGTATGATTCGAAAAAAAATAACCTGTCTTTTTTTGCAAAATGGCCTGCAAAAATCGCCAAAATCTAAAATAAACTACGCATGCTCAAATATATCCATTTAATTCTTGTTTAATACATAATTTTTAACGAAGAAAAGAATAAGACCAACCCCATTACACTAGAACAATCCGTTCTCGAGATATTTTAGTTTTTTCGTATTTTCTCTACGCCACCTTTAAAAATAAGTCCAGTTATCAAATGAGAACGAAAATCAATTATGAGTTAATTAAATTTAATTAAAATAAAAAGAACGTGAATGTAAGTCTGCAGGGAAAGTCATATGCTGCCCACATCAGACTTTTTCATGCGCAACCTTGCCAATTAACGAACGCGGGAATAATAAGTCCTAAATAGCTCCTTTGATACGTCCTATATAACCGCCCTGCAGTCCGCTATAATAAATAATTATATGCTTCAAAACATGAAAATTTATCTTTAAAATTCATGAATTAAGAAAATAGAATATAAAATAGCCTTCAATATATCGTTCGCCGACCATCTGCGCTATTTTATATTTTATCGTCTAGTAACAATGATAGTGAATACATTTTATCGTCTGCCTGGAATAAAAATGTTTTTTAGAAATTTTAACGGATTTTGGAGTTTAAATGTTGGTCACTTTTAAACTACTTCGAATAAAAAAAGAACACTTGCCAAGATACACATTAAGGGGACGTGAAGCACCCCTGCAGCAAATTTCACCGCTGTGAATTTACGTTACGGAGGCCGCAGACTGACACACATTTTATTATGTTATATTCAGGAAAACTAATTCTTCCCTACATCTTAAACAAATTATTTTCAATATATCAGTATTTGTAAACAATTATTGTATCAATGTATAAAATGATAGCAATAATCTAGCTGTTCCTACTCAAATTTCTGAAAACACTGTCCTTTTTTACAGAATACGACCTATAAATCAAAGTCAAGGTTAAACGTTATATATAATTACAGACTTCTTGCAAATAGCCGAAGCCATTTGATTACAATATAGAAATAAACATAATCAATTTAAATACTGTTCAACAGTTATAATAAATAGAAAAGATGTTAAGTAATGGATTATCGGATCAAGTTGAGTAATTAAAATGTGATTTAGAAGAGCAGCCAATTATGCGGCAGGGGAAAAATACTTAGCCCCAAGCTGCAATTAAATGAACATTATGAAATTTGTTATCGTTAAAAACTACTAAAAAGAACTGCGTAAGTTTCTCTTATCACTGCCTAAATTAATGAGAGTTATGATGAAGCTCGCAGCAGTTTTTAAGTGTTCTCAAATGAAAAGAATTGGAAAACCGAAACTGAGAGAATTACTGATGTTTTGGGTTCAATTTTTTTAAACAAAGTATACAATTGCAAGTTACATTCATCAGTGATGTAAAAAGGTATTTATTTTCTAATTTATATGTCATTGAGAATTGAAACATTTAGATTTCTCTGTGCTATTCTAACTGCGCTGTGCATTGACAATGTGAACTTCCGAAAGTGTTATAAAAAACGTCTAATTAAGAATTTCGTTTTTGATGATGAGAATAAATTTTGAAGCAGACAGGAATCGTGGATTATTGCATAATTTTAGCACATGGTGAAAATTCCTCAATTGAATCTTCATAGATAATTATCAAATATTTATAAATTGCTGAGTTTCGCTTGATATCTCCATTGGCTAGGTCATACGCTTCTCTCAAGCACATTTATTCGAATGTTCTTCAAACCTTAAGTTTAATCTCAATAAAACTTTTTGGCAGGCGGGGTCCATCTGCCCTTCTGCGTTAATCCGTTTATGCCATTGTGGTGTAAATCTCTTTCGTTGGTCACCTGGAAATCGTGGAAACCTTGGCTTGCGGATTATGCCCTTGGCTTGTTAGATGACGCAATCTGTTGAAATCGGTATGCTTTCTCTCATAAGTAACATGTCATAAAAATCCCTAAAATGTCTAAATGATTCTGGAAGTAGGCTCCAGTTTGACTCTCTGCGGCCTTATCATACTTTTCAAAATTAGTTTCTAAGATTTACTACAGATGTTTCAAAGTACGGAAGAACTATAATGAACACGATTCTATACCCTATACAAAGTCCTTAGGAAAGTTGGGAGGAAAGGTCGAGTGTACACTTTAGGTCTATATATCTTAAAATTAGAATACACGCTCGAATAAAAGCAAGTACAACAACCCTAGTGCTGAAGTTAAGAAATTAGGATTATGAACTCTGCAGTAGGCGAAAATAGCCAATTACATAGTTGCAGAGCTTTGTTTAGTTAATAAAAATCGACAATAAAACTGTTACAAAAGGCACTTATTTGACACAATAGAGTTATTGGCGAATGGCTATCTTATTCAATGAATGCTAAAATTCACATCACTTACATGCAGAAGAATCTAATATACAGCTTGTTCAACATGCCATTCGTCAGCAACAATGCGCATTTAAATTCCAGAAAAATATTAACGCATACTTTGGAAAGAATTGGAGGTGTCACCGTGTTAGAAGCGATGATAATACATTTTTTAACGGGTATTTATTGCCTTCCGTATGAGAATTTCCTTCGTTCTTGGTGTCAATTCCTACTAATTAGACAACTTTGTAATTGGATATTTTGTCTTCGTTCTGTAGCTGATTTCGTTATCCTATTTTATTTTAATTCCTTGCTAAGGAGCGCTTTTATATAATCAATTATGGTCGCTTTACTGTAGATAGAATTAATGCGTATACAGACGGACCTACCCAGAAGAACTTTTCTAGGAACCCTGTACAATAGAAATAGAATATTGAGGCGGTCGTGCATGTCACTATGGCGGCACTCCTTCAGATAAATTGACGAACATAAAACTTCCTTGAACTTAACAGAGACTCGAAAATTTACGTACGACACATGCTCAACACCTCTACTCAAGCACATGTAAAAGCCAGCCCAAAACATCTTTAGATCATTCTTATTTCTGATAGATACGTAGTAAGCGCGATGGAATGTAGTACTGTTTTAGTTATATTTTTGCAAATAAAGTTATCTTTTATGCATATCCTTCTGATAAAGCCATTCCACATCACACCTTTGCCATATCACAAATTGCATTTCGATCTAAAATCTGAATGGCGAGAGTGTATTGGCCACATCACATGCAAATGAAAAAGTAATGGTCTCGGTAACTTAACTGATAGAGCGAAGTCAGGTAAGCCCGAAGATTGAATGCCCGATTTCTAATCCAGAAATGAATGCTTAACAGTATCTTACTTTTAAGTTTAAAATGAATCACTACTTTTAAGTTACTTATAATACTAAGTAACTTCTAAATTTTAAGTTAAAAATCTCACTTATATTACGTTACGTTAAATAACATTTATTTTACAAATCTAAGAATGCTTTCAACCATCAACATATTTATATTTTGAAACGATCTATTTAAATTAGGAAAAATCATAAAATAGTAATTAACAAGAATGAATCAATCATGCATAAAGCATTAATTATGAATTACTTTCCAACTGAAATGCAGTTTTATTTAAGCATCTTTGAAATGCAGTGATATTTTTTTAATTATCATAATACTACAATAATTTATTATATTTGAAAACTTAAAACTTCATCGAAAAAAATGAACTTCATTCAAATGACGTCATCGAAATATAAAGCATCTGGCTCTCTATGTAAAAGCAATAAATACATATTTTATTCATATCACTTTTATTCCAGACTCCAGAGCTAAATAATTTGGCGTGAAAAAAAAATCAACAATTCTTATATAACTCATCTTACAATCACTTGTTTACATTCTGCATTCATTAAAATTAGGCTTCGTTGCAGAAATAATCAAAGCTTGATGATCATTTAAACTAAAAAATGTTGTAATTACGTCGGCACAAAATATAGATGCACAGAAAATATGCAAAGATAAAGCGGTTTTAGGACGAATGCAACCGTAAAGTTCTTTTAAATATAAATTTAAAAGAACTTTAAAAATCACCATTTTTACACTAGGAAAAAAGATGGATGCCATATTTAACACTTTACAACATAGTTGAAAAGTGTTTATGACTTTGTTTTATTTTAAAGTGGGTCACTTGGGTGTAATTATTATTTTAATTTTTCTTTAAAAAATAACCGAACATAGTTTACTGAACTTTTTTTATATATTTTATGGGATAATTTGAATATTTTCTAAAATTTTCGAAACAATTTGTGAATTTTAAATTCGCTTAAAAATGTTTGAATAATTAGGTCCCATAGGGTTCAATCCAAAACTAATTGGGTGATATTATTAACTTGCAGTCCCCTATGTCTCCCAGACCGTCTCAACAACATACTAAAATTTCTTTTTGATAAAGTCATTTTTTACGGCAGTTATCGTGCTATCGGACGGACAGACAGACAGAATGAACAAAGTCATAAACACTTTTCAACTGTGTTGGAATGTGTTAAAAAGAGGACATTAATACTTTGTTTATAAAAACAAATATCACCAAGCGAAAAATATCAAAATGCTTCGTAAAAATTACACAAATCAATGTTTAAAATAATTACTTTCAGTACTTTATATTCCAATGCTCCTATCTTAATCTGATCCGTAATAAATTAAAGACAGTATCGTATTTGCCCTCTTAACATCGTGGTCTTTAGAATTATGTGGGAGGAATTTGAAAATTAGTAGACTTCAAGTGAAAAGGCACGTTTGGAATCGGCCGTACAGTAGTATTCCTGATCATAAATAACATATTAAAATGAATTTAAACAGAGCTTGACATAAACCGGGTCGTTTAAGGAATTATCGCTTTATATATTCAATTTTGCTTTATCTAAATCTTTCATGTTCTCATAAAATTGAAAGTCTGTTTGTACGTTTCTTTGTCTGCTTATTTGTTCCGTATACAAATCCGCAGGCTTATAAGAATTTTTTTCAAATTTGGTATGGTTATGCTCTACATCAAGCCGGTTAACCCCGATTATACTTTGAGTTTCTAGGACCAGAAGTTGTCGGGTTATTAATAACAAGAAAGATCAATCATGCTTAAAGCATTGATTATGAAACACTTTCCAACTTAATACAATTTTATTTAAACAAGTCTAAAATGCAATACATTCCTCGGTAATATTTTAAAACTTATCACAATACTACATTAATTTATTATATTTGAAAACTTAAACCTTCATCGAAAAAAATGAACTTCATTCAAATGACGGCATTGAAATATAAATTGCCTGGTTTAAACATCTCTAAAATTCGATACATTCCTCGGTAGTATTTTTAAAACTATCATAATACTACGATAATTTATTATATTTGAAAACTTCATCGAAAACAACTGAAATTCATTCAAATGACGTCATAGAAAATATAACACGCCTGGATCTCTCTATAAAAACAGCATTTCATTCATAATATTTTCCCATTCATTTCATTCATCCCAATAATATAATAATTTATTTTATTTAAAAATTAAGACCATGGAGCTACAAGTAATTAAACTCTATGCTTAAAACTTCATCGAAAAAAATCGTCCTTCTCCTTGTAAAATCAGTGAATATTTCATTCATATCAGCTATGCAGACTCCATGGGCTAAATAATTTTGTGTTAAAGAAATACAGCAATTCGAATACAACTCATTCTACATATTTTGCTGCTTACATTTTACATAAGTGAAAAATAGGCTTCGTTGTAGAAATAATCAAATTTGGATGATCATTTAAACTCAAATATATTGTAATTGTGTTGTTTCATTGTGTAGATGCACAGAATTTAAGCAAAAATAAAGTGGTTTTAGGACGGCTACAGCACTCAATATGAATTAAAAAGAACTTAAAAAATCACGATTTTGAGACAAGATGGATGCCATATATCATTTTGAAGTGGGTCATGTGATCTTTTCATATCATGGTCACGTGATCGCTTCATAGAAGAGGTGTAATTATTATTTTAATTTTTATTTAAAAATTACTGAATATATTTCGCTGAATTTTTTTTATATATTTTATGGAACAATTTGAATATTACCTAACATTTTCGAAGTAATTTGTGAATTTTAAATCCGCTTAAAAAATGTTTGTAAATTAGGTCCCATAGGGCTCTATATATTTCATTTTTTCAACCCGGGTTCAATCCAAAACTAATTGGGTGATATTATTCATTTATATTCCCATAGGTCCTACAGACCGTCTGAACAACATACTAAAATTTCATTTTGATTAAGTCATTTTTACTGCAGTTATCGTGCTAACGGACAGACAGACAGACAGAATGAATGAATGAACAAAGTCATAAACACTTTTTAACTTTGTTGTAAAGTGTTAAAAAAGCATGAAATCTATCCTTCCATAGAAATAGCATTATGCAGACGATAATTTTCCGAAATTTTATTTGAAGAAAATTATATCATGGTACTTAGTAACGGAATTGAATGAAATGCGTTTATTCGGCAGACGATTATTATTTAATATATACGATTAGGATAATAATTGATATTTATATCCATCATTCAATTCATAATTTAATTTTAGTGTGATTATTTAATATACCTGTATCGGTTCATATTTTCAGATTGTATAAACCCAATAGTATAAACTTAATATTCTTCTTATAGTTAAGTCAAAGTTACATGCCACAAATGAATATAAAGTCCATAAAAATACAGAATACAAAAAAAATTAAGAATTAACCTGTATCGACGCAAAGCAGCTTTTTTCTTCAGGACAAACAAAAGGCGCGACTTCACTTATTCAATCAAATTCAGTATCTGCAGAATAATAACGTGCGGGGCTGAAGGTAGGAGAAAAGTTGCCATCACCGCGAGGAGAAATGAAGCGAGGTAAATCATGGTGGCAGAAAAACGAGCGGCAGGATACTAAGAATGAACGACAGGAACCACGAAGGAAGGAAAGATTAGCAGAAAATAAAGAATGAACGTAAAGAAACCACTTCGGAAAGAGCAATGGCAAAAAATACGCAAATCGATTTGAATGAAACAACTATACCTCTTTGTATAGTGTTGATGTCTCTACACATTATCAATATTAATGTAGTAATTTAATAAGTATTCATTTATTACGCATGATCTTTCAAAATTGAAAATAAGACGATATAAATATTTCATTTCTAATTTTTTTTTTGTAATAACATATTTTAATATTTCAAGAACGTTGGAAAGAAAACTTAGATTAGATAATAATTAGTTATTTTCGTTTATTTCTGCATTTATATGCGGTTATTAACTGATTATAAAAAAATAAAGATGAGCTTAATTTCCAGGGGAAATGATAGATTAACGCAATACATATATAGAAATGTAATTATTTAAAAAATTGAAGTGAGTTGGCTTGTATCTCTACTAATGGTAATTAATTAGAAGTTTATGAAATTATATTTTATGTCATGTAGCTATATGAAAACAACAATCTTTGTCTAAATAACTTTAGATAATTCTGACAATTAAAAATATTTTATTTATACTTAACTAAATAAAAACTGAGAAATTCAGAAAATATATTTTACGAGATGTATAACTTTTTAGACTTTTATGTTAATTTCATTCTTTAAATATGGACGTTATATAGATATACGTGAAATCTCACAAAAAATAATCACAAACTGTATAAAATGAAATAAAATATATTCATATAATAAGGTAATTTTTTAATTTACTACATTATATTTACAAAAAATACACTCAATATTTATAAAATCAAAATTGACTTAACTGCATTAAATTATTATGGAGAGCAAATAAATATTCAAATATTATAATGAAAAGCTTTAAAAGCAAGACATATGGGGCATTAAAACAGCTGCCGTTAACTTTTAAATATTACAGAAATGAGAAAGTAAAAGTTTGTTGTGTAGCAATTAATTAAACTTGATTAAAATTCACAATGCATAGCTACATTTGAAATTAAAATAGTTCCCTCATTGAAAACAGAATATAAATATTTTTCTATTCAATGATGATATTATAATACCTATAGTATGTAAAAAAGTTAAGTCTTCCTTCGCTCTATTCATCAAGTTGCTGGGACGACGTTTCCATCTTCTACATTGGAAGTGAGACTTAATCTACAAAAAATTTCAGATCGATCCGAAACCGTATCAGAACTGTCTTCTCAGTCTCTACTTTCCTATAATGACAAATTCCAACCAGGATTCAAACCACAGATATAAAGTGGACAAACGATACTCTACAATAGCATCGCCAAGAAGAAATCGGTGGGTGGGGGTGGTAATCAAATACTATGTTCACTATTTCTCTAAATATCTTTTTCTCTGAACTTTAATGGGCTCCAATGTATTTCTAGTGGGTATGACTTAACAACGCTACTGATGCTCTATCCATCAAGACTCTTGGATCACAATCTTATCTTTTATGTTGGAAGTGGACCCTTCGTTTCGACTATCACAATCTTATCTACCAGCATTTATTTTCAAAAGTTGTATAAAAATATAATTTTGAAAATTAATTATATGTATAAATGTGATTTAGAAAGTTTTTAAATTGTACTGAGATCTTTATCATAATTGTCTAACGTGTTTGTGTCTTGCTAAAGTTTGCGGTGACGTAGAAGATGAAATTTTTGCACAATTATACTACCGACCACGGGACACAACCTAACAAAATTAAATTTTCGATTCCCCCTCCCCTGTGGGCAGAAAAAATGGGGGTTTCTAAAAGTATTTTCAGATTCTTCAGTAGTTCTTCGTGACACAAAAAGCTGAATGTTTGCCCACTTATAGTATTACCCCGTAAAAGGACCTATCTAGAAACCCTCGGACTACCTAGAAAGATGTTTTCACACTTATGCTATCAACCACGAGACAGAAAATTACCTGAGCCAAATTTCTATCAAAACGACTAATTTCAACGCTAGAGAAAGAAAGGTTACAATTTAAGAACGTAACGAAAACTTAATTTCAACTTAAAGTTACAACTTAGGAACTTAACCAAAACTTAACTTCAACCTAAAGAAAAGTTGCAACTTAATGTAATGTGAATTTACTTACTTTTGATAGTATGTATTAGTTAAAAGTATTTTTCTAATTGTATTGGTGAAATGTAGGGCAATATGAAGATATTATATTTAACTGTAATATCTAGAGAAAATATTTCCCACTTACAAAACGGCCGCACTTTTTTCAAGGCAGAATTCTTTCAGTAACTAAAAACGCGTGCAAAATGGAAAGCAATCGGTTGATCGTGCAAATAAAACACTTGTTCTATATGTGCCAACAGACTGTTACAGCAGGTATTTCATTTCGCAAACAATGTAAAGGAATGTATTAAAACGAACGCTTAAGAGATATCCTTATCTGTTACAAAAAAGAAATACTTTTACGCATATTTCATGCAAACAAGTATACTGAGTAATATTTGCTCTTTGGAAATAAGTGTTATGAAATTAGTAATGTGAACCTAATTCTCACGATTTGTAACATGTATTGATCATTGAGGTAAATATTACGAATTGCGAAATGATTATTTCCTGGAATTTATCTGAGAAGAATCGATAGACGGACGGCTTTATATTTAAATTTAGTTAATATATAAAATCGATGTAAAAAATACAAAAGCTTTATAGCAAATGATCTCTAATTTAAAGAAAATATCAACGTAAAGTATACCGACCTCTTAGATAACCGTAATACTGTTGCTTATGTAATGGTACAGTTTTAATCACAGATTCTGCAAATCATCAATTTTAAGAATGTTCTGTAAATTTAAGTTTTATGCTTGATTATAAAAAGGACAATAGGTTAAAATCTAGTGAATGTAACTCATATTACAAAAGAGCTTGTAAAGACGACTAGATACCTGCACAACATCCGGTCTTTCAAACGATAACAAGTTGTTGACATTTATTGGAAGTCTTGTGGTATGTGGAAATGTAGAAATTGTTGCGACGACTATAACGTGAACCTTACATTAAATTCAATTTACTCATATTGTAGGGTTTTATTCATAATAGGGTTTTAATCTGCGGTTCCTTGATCTCAAGAGAGACGCTCTGCCAAATCAGAGGCAAAGCATGGAATTTAAAATGTCCACTTAAATTTCAAGCTGAGGGTCTTGCTTGAACTAGAATGCATTTTTCTCTTTCCAACTCTGTCTCCTATTTTAATTTTACAATATTGATCACTTCAGTTACCATATTATTTATGTTACGTACTTTTATTTTCAAATTACTTCTCACTTCAGTCCCAATATTCATCTCATGTTGCACACTTTATTTTTCTAATGATCATCACGTCAGTTACATTATTCACATGTTACACACTTTATTTTCATAATACTCATTACGTTAGTCACAATGTTCTTCTAGTACATACTTTTTTTCCAAAATACGCGTCAGTCACAATATTACATATTTTTATTTCCACAATATTCATTACACCAGGATCAACAATAACTATTGAAGCCAATATAAAGTTATATATAGAGACAATTTCGAACCTGTGAGCTCTTATTTCGAGTCACGCGCTCTACTAACTAATTTGTCTATATTTTATTATATTGTCATGATTTTTCTCTGAAATTGAAAAGCTTGCTTTGTAAATAAAAGAACTATTTTTAATAAAATTGCCTCGAAATCATAGTTATTACAGTTATTCTTTACATTGAAACCAACATTTAATTAGTATTTTATTTCATAACACATGTTTATGCATTTTATAGATCCCATGTAATAACCCATCCTTACCAATCGTTTCGTTTCAGCTTTAAAGACACGATGGAAGTGAGCAAATAAGCATTTCTATACATATTTCTACAGTGTTATATCCTCATCAAAGTAGCCGATATCTTTCGACCATTATTCTAACGGCTTATTTCGCTCCAAACCTCATTTGCATTTGAACAAGCCAGACAGACGAATCACAAATATCCGGCACTACAAAACATTATGTCTAGTTTCTCTGTCTAGTCATTTCACTCCTCCTCGCACAGACTTGGAAATTCGTTCCAACAAAAATATTTCACGGCATTTTTAAAACGGGAGAAAAGACAAAAACTGGATTTTTTTTTCCACAATTTTTTCCTCTTTCCCTGATTTCTTTTTTTTCCCCAGGAGTTCTCTTACTTGTTGAATCCAAAGACTTCGATCCTGAGTTGAAAAATCGTTTCTTCCCCAATTTCGATACGCGAAGCACAACGCGCGCTAAATGCTATCTCAAAAGCATTGGCATTTAAGGAAAATCGATCCCTTGAGGTAGGGGTAGGAGGGGAAAGTAGGGGGAAAGGGGAAAGCAATGGGGAACGGAGCCGGGGAAAGGTTTTCAATTAGGACGCTTTCACAATTTCGGCATTTTCTGCCCTATGCTTCCATTTATTTAGACTATCCAAACATTTTTTCCGTCATTCTTTCTTTTACCTTAGACGTCACCAACGAGGAAACTCTATATTCTATATTAGAGCGAAACGGCATTTTTCCCATTCACAAATCGACGAGACAGTCTATATCTAACACCGCTGGAATTTTTAAAAATGGCCGAATTAGCTGGAAATAGGGAGAATCGAAACTTTGACAGATGGGTTGAATTTTGAGTGGTAGTGAGTTAAAGTGAAATTTTAGAAAATGTTTTAAATGGACCGACGCATTTTTTTTTCTTGTTTAGCATCACATTTTGGTGAATGATAAATAATTTTTCGTGCACTTTCATTTTATGTGTAGTCAAAATCATTTATTTATGATTTTAGAAATAAACGTTATAAGTTTAAAATTCTCCTTTATTACCTACTGCACTTACGGGAGGCAGTAAATGTTGAAATCTAAAGTTTAAATTTTCCATTAAAGTGGCACAATCTAATTTATATATACCAAATTTATCATACATTTACCAAAAATAACAAAAAATGTATTTTAATTTTTACTTTCCTTACATACATAGTATAATGTACAGGGAAAATACAGTGGCGGGGTCGAAAATTCGAATTCAAGTTTTCGACGGATTAGCACGTTTTAAACATCCCTGACTTAAATTGAACGTTTTTGAAGGGGTGTCTGTGTGTAAGTATGAGTGTGTTTGTTTGTATTGTTGTTGAGACCCAACCGTACGACCTACCAGAAAGGTGTAAGGTAATTGTTTGGACAGCCGGGAAGTGGTGTGTGTTTGTGTGTGAGTGTGTGTGTGTGTGTGTGTCTATTTATCTAGGAGAACGATATCTCACGAACGAAAAGAGCGTTTCGAAAAAAAATTGGTACGATTATTACAATCAGTGAACACTAGAACTTTACTGATTTTAAACTTGTGAATAAATGTAAGGAAGATCCCCCCCCCCGTATGAATTTTTCAAAAGTCTTTACAAAATTAGGTGCTTCAATAATATTAAAAAATAATCTTTTTATGTATAATTTTTATTAAAAACATATAATATAATTTTTAGAAGTCTAGCATAAGTAGTTCTCAATATGTTGCATATTTTTTAAATAAATTTTGCAAGAATTTTCTCCCCATAATATGAAATATTTTGGGGCACATTTTCTAATACTATTTTCATGAATCTCGCTTGTTTGATTCATGAGAGAAGACATTTATTTGTTAGAACTTAAATTATCGGTTAATAGTATAATATAAGAAAAAGTCTTTCTTCCTGTCTGCCCTTCTATATGTAACACTTTTATATATAACACGAGAAATTTAGCACCAATCTGGCAACCTTAGTAAAATATCGTCAACTTGGTGACTTTTGCTGCCCAGGTCAGATTATTTACTTGAAAAGAAAAATAATTAATTACGCTCTTTGCACATCAATTTTTAATATTTATTCCCGATTTCATATTGCACTGATTATAAAACAACTCAAGCAGAAATGAGAATAGAAATGAAAATGGAAAGTAAGTCTTAAAGTTACAAAATATTTAGAGGATCATAACTATTAATCCAGAAGAAGTAAAAAATATAAATGATGGAACAAAAGGATAAAAAACAATGGATAGAAAGTCAAGAATTGGCAAAATCATCATGAGACACACGCACCTCTTACTGTCTAAATCTTCTTTTCATTAAATAACCATGCAACCATGTACAAAAAAATTATTTTGCGCCACCCCTAATATCATTAAAAATTCGGAATTCCTAAAAATTGGAAAAGAATGAAAATAACTGAACCAGCATTCAAAGTTAATAGTATTGGACATATTCACTTAATCACCTCATCTAGAATGGATAATCAAAATAACTTGCCATTCCACGCTATCTCAATACAAAATTATACTTGATGATAATTGTCATGTATGCCAGGTAGACCGAGAGACGATACGATTCGTTTTACATACACGCAAAGAACATTTATTTACATTAAGATACACAGGCACAAACGGCATCACAACAACCACACCGAACAGGTACAAAACGAACTGCGGAACATTTTAAAGGTAAACCAAGCACGCGCGCGTCACACAGCTTGGAAGGTTACCGTGATCTCGTTGTTGCCAGATACATAACAGTTCCTCCCCGACAAAATATAGAGTCACAGGTCGAGTCTCTTTGGAGGTCTCCTGATTCGGGTTGAGCGTCGGAGTGGCACATCAGTTTTCGGCTTTCCGGAAGCGTCTGGTACAGGCTTAGGTGGTATATCATCACTTGGAGTGGCAGGTACAGGTACATCTTTAGGTTCAGGGGCAACTTCAGGTACAGGTGCAGGCGGTTCCGATTCAGCAACATCATCGGATACTGGCTCATCTGGAAAATTCAATTCTTTATCGTAAATTGGAATTTCAGTAGCATCTTGGGATAATTCAATCGACTTCCCACATTTCCTTATTTGATCTACGTGTCTCTTCCAAATTTCATTTCCAACTTGTATGCTATAACTCAAGGTTCCATCTCGGTTTATAATTGTTCCAATTTTCCATTTGTTAGGTCCGGAATAATTTCTTACGGCTACTTTCTCCCCTTCCTGAAACTCACGCAAGATAGATTCTGTGTCAAGTCTCGAACTCTGTTTCTGAACAACTTTGTCTCTCAAATTTGGTTTAAAAAGATCAAGCCTAGTGCGAATACATCTCTTCAAAAACAAGGCACTCGGAGTTTCTCCCGTGAGAGAATGTGGAGTTATTCTATACTGTAATAAAAATCTTTGTAATTTCACATTTAGATCTCCAGAATCACCTCTACTCGATTTCAACGAAGCTTTGAATAACTGCACTATTCTTTCTGCCTGTCCGTTCGTAGCAGGATGGTACGGTGCTGAAGTTATATGTTTAATATTATTCAGTTTCAAAAAATGTCGAAATTCGTAACTAGTAAAACTTGCGCCGTTATCACTAACCAAGGTTAAGGGAATTCCATAATGAGCAAAAAGAATACGAAGATGATGAATCGTAAAACTAGCTGTAATATTTTTCATCGGAATGACTTCTATCCACTTCGAATATGCATCAGAGACTACAAAAAACATTTTTCCCATAAAAGGACCAGCGTAGTCAACGTGTATCCTTTGCCAAGGTCCATTTGGCCATTCCCACGGATGTCGATTTATCCTTGCTGGTTCGTTCCTCGTTGCGATACAAGCTGAACAGTTCTGAACAAAATTGGCTATACTGGCATCAATACCTTGCCAATAGCAGTAGCTTCTAGCTATGGCCTTCATTTTGACAATTCCAGGATGTCCAACATGAAGTTCTTCCAAAACTTGATTCTGGTACTTTTCAGGAATGCATACTCTATGACCATACATTATGCAACCATTTTGCAATGAAAATTCAGATTCTCTACCTTTCCAAGGCACAGGTAATTCAGTTCCAGATTTTAAACTTTCATACAGTTCGAACAATTTCCTATCAGTTTTAGTAGCTCTAGCTATGTCAGTTGCTGTAACAGGCATTAATTCAACTTGCGAAATATTTGTCACGTCTGCTTCAGTCAAGTACTCACAGTCCTTGTCAACTGCTAGTGGTAACCGTGAAAGTGCATCGGCATTGCCATGATTCTTAGTGTTTCGATACTTGATTGTATAACTGAATGCTTGGAGAAAAAGTGCATAATGAACCATTCGTGTTGCTGATAGACATGGTAAACTACGATTAGGTGCGAAAATTGATACTATGATCGGTTACGAGATCAAAATGTCGACCAAATAAATATTGATAAAATCTCTTTACTCCCCATACGATACTCAATGCTTCCTTGTCTATCTGCGAATAATTACGTTCCGTTTTAGTCAATGACCTTGATGCAAACATTGCTGGTTTTTCTGAACCATCTGGCATAATGTGACTTAAAATTGCTCCTATTCCAACTGGTGATGCATCAGTTTGTAATACAAGAGGTAACTTAGGATCATAATGGCATAAAATTCGGTCTGAAGCAATTTCTTGTTTCAATGCCTTGAAAGCTTTTTCACATTCTGCAGTCCACAAAAATTTAGTACCTTTCCGCAGTAAATTATTTAAGGGAGCGACACGAGTAGATAAGTTGGGAATAAATTTTCCGTAGTAATTTACTAAACCCAAAAAACTCTTCAAATCAGATACAGTTTTTGGAACTGGTACCTTCGTAATTGCATCGATTTTTTCTTGTGTTTTGTGGAGGCCGAATTTATCAATTGTATGACCACAATAATTCACAGATTTCTTAAAAAATTCACTTTTCCGCTTATTTACTCTGAGACCATATTCTTCTAGTTTCTGTAGTACTAATTCTAACCTTTCAAAATGCTCTTGATCATTTCTCCCCGTTACGGTAATATCGTCTAAAAATACGTGTACCCCCGCGATGCCTGATAGAACTTGTTCAATGGCTCTCTGCCACACTGCCGGAGCTAAGGCTATACCATAATTCATTCTCTTGTAACGGAACAAACCCTTGTGAGTATTGATCGTCAATAGATGTCGATCCTGCTCATCAACTAACATTTGGAGGTATGCCTCAGATAAGTCGATTTTAGTAAAGAACTCCCCTCCTGACAGTTCAGCAAAAATGTCCTCGATACGGGGTAAAGGATACTGCTCAATTTTTAGTCCCGGGTTGATAGTCACCTTATAATCACCACAGATTCGTAGGTTCCCATTCTGTTTGATAACAGGAACAATTGGTGTAGCCCAATCACTATATGTCACCGGCTCAATGATATCTTCTGCAACTAACCTATTAAGTTCAGTTTCTATTCTTTCTTTTAAAGCAAATGGTACTGGTCGAGGTTTAAAAAATACCGGTTTGTAATTAGGTTTCATTTGAAGACGGCAACAAAACTTTTCCAGTTTCCCGATACCCGGAGAAAAAATTTTCTCATACTTTTGAAGCAAGATATTTAATTTATTGGTTCGAGAATTCCAATTTTCAACCCGAACTGCTTTAATTGAGCTCCAGTCTAATTGGAAATTTCTCAACCATTCACGACCAAAAACTGCGTTTACTTTTGCATGTACCAAATAAATAGTTTCTGTATTAATTTGATCTTTGTATTGAATTTGCACCACTGCTTGGCCAGCTGATGTTATCATAGAATTATCGAAATTCCTAAGCAATAATTTGGTAGACTTAATGGCTACATCCGGACAAAGTTTCTTAAATTCATTCACATTCATACAACTAATAGCAGCTCCAGTATCTAGTTCAAATAAACATTTATTCCCTTCAACAAAAATTTCTAATAAAATCTTATCCCTTGCATGTCGTGGTGATTTAACGCTATTAACTGGTACAGTTTCAGAACAAGATTCTATTTGTTTAACTGTTTCGTTACGTTTTGAGCGGCAGACTTTTGCCAAATGCCCGTTCTTTAAGCAATTCCTACACTGAGTGTTCTTGTGCTTACATTCGTGAGCTAAATGTTGAGTACTATCACATCTGTAACATTTCCGAGATTTATCAAACTTCTTTGTAGGTTCAGATTTCTTAAATTTAGAAAAATCTTTTTTGATAGTTTTATCTTGCGAACTATGTAATTTTTTTATCGATACCATTTGATTCTGAATTTCACACACATCTCTCTGAGCAGATTCCATTGCGAATGCAATGCTCTTAGCTTTTTCGTATGTTAACTTATCCTCTGCTAACAGCTTTTTCTGTATATTTCCGTTTTTGAGACCCATCACCAATTTATCACGAAGCATCGTACTTAAATTGTTCCCAAAGTTACAGTGTATCGACAGTTTTTGTAATTCGGCACAATAATTTGCAATGGACTCCTCTTCAAATTGCTTCCTCTTGTAGAAACGAAACCGTTCTGTCATCTCTAGTGGTTTAGGATTCAAATGTTCCGAAAGTAATTTTACGATATCTTGATAAGTCAAATCCAAAGGAATGTTCGGAGTGGCCAGATTCTTTAACAATTTATACGTTGTTGCTCCCATAAGGCTTAAAATAGCAGGGACTTTCTTTTTATCTTCGATCCCATTAACAACGAAGTAAGATTCTAAACGTTCCACATAACTGGACCAGTCTTCCACAGACGCATCATAAGATTCAAAATTAATGTTCGAAGATCCCATCCTCGTCGCCAACTCTTTTGTCATGTATGCCAGGTAGACCGAGAGACGATACGATTCGTTTTACATACACGCAAAGAACATTTATTTACATTAAGATACACAGGCACAAACGGCATCACAACAACCACACCGAACAGGTACAAAACGAACTGCGGAACATTTTAAAGGTAAACCAAGCACGCGCGCGTCACACAGCTTGGAAGGTTACCGTGATCTCGTTGTTGCCAGATACATAACAATAATGATATTTTGCAGATTTCTTTCTTTTAATCCAGTTTTATTTCTATTTGTTTTTGCGGCCTTGAAATGCGCAATTTGAAAATCCACCCTCTTTTAATAATAAAATAATTAATTTTAACAAACATTTTGCAATACCTTTTTTTAAAAAAAAACTCAAATATCGTCAAATACGTTTTTATTGAAATGCGAAACTTATGGTAAAATGCGACAAAAATGTGTGAGGTGTATTTTAATATCAGTAACATATTATACTGTCAAAATGTTGGCCAAATGTGTATCACTTTTAATACTTCGGCTATCGCATTGTGGCGTGTTCTTTTTCTCTTGTCATATGTTTTGCAGTGTTTTTAATTTTAAAAATATCCTTTCTTTTTAAATTTTGTTTTTCATTTGTTTTTCACACATACTCTTGAGCGTTTAATACGTATTTTAATACTTGTCACGTCTAATACTTCTAGACATTTTACTTTCATTTATGGTTTATACTTGTTCACAAGTTCCGGAAGGGATTACTTTCTTTCAAAATCGATCTAATACCCTTTTTTATTTCTATGTTATAAATTTCAGTGAACTTAAAAAATTCAACTGCGTTAAAATAAAGTACTTTTTTCATAATTTTCGCTTTTTAGTTAACTGCATTTCAGTAATTTTATGGGTACATTGCATTTGAGTTTGGATTTGTCTTTGTAAAGGCAAACCTTTCATCCCATTTAAAATGGAACCTCCACCTTCAATTCTAAAATATGCGCTCTACATTTAAGTTATTATCATATACTCTAATTACAACCTAATTTAGCTACAAATTGGTTGTTGGAAACCTTTGTTTTCACCAAAAATTTGGAATGACATTTGGAATCATTTAAATTACATTTTTAACAACAACCATATGTTATTTATTAATTCCAAACTATTATTGTATAATGTATTGTAAAATTTAGCATTGATGAGATATATGTAATTTTGTCAGCATTATTTTACACGGGACGAGCGCTGACATTGATATGGTTATTGTGACTGGAGTTGTCAAAATATCTGCTGAAAAAAAGAAAAATAAATAAAAGTATCTTGAATTAAAGTGTTCTGTAGTGTTTGTTCTATATCTACTTAGGCACACGCAATGAGTTTGTAAAGATAAAGAAATTGTTACACTTGTAAGGATTTTTTTTTCTAGCAGAGGCAACATAATGTTATATAGTGCGATAACACAGCAATCACATGTTAATCCGTAGTAAATCCCCTCTGATGGCAATACCAACCAATATACGGTGCGGTAAGGAGTCAAAAAACAATTTGATGTTGTCTTGTAGCAAATTATACAAAATTTTCTGCAATTGCTGGAAGAGTTTGCTCGCATTTCGTGATATTGCAACTGCATTCCCAGCATATCCTAAAAATGCCCGATTAGCGACAGGTTTTGAGGGACTGGCTGTGTAAGAGAAGATAAACATCGCCGTGTAAAGTAGGCATTATGATGCCTTTGAATAAATTATTCTTAAAAATTAATCTTGACAACACAGAAAATTCAATTTACTGCATAATTTTGTCAACGTACAGGCGTGGTGGTACAGTACAGTTCTCCATCAAACACGGCTACATTGCTAATCTGCGCCATTACTGAATCCTACACGACAGCAATTTTGGACCATTTGGAATTTCCATGCTCAACATCTCTCCAGATATCATTGCCTATGGTAAACGGTGGTCAACTGCCTATAGTGTGGTAGACGTATGACGCCGAGTATGAAGTTCTATGTCTGCCAGTTGTCGTCGTATGATGTATCCTGATACTAAATGATAGTTAACAAATGGTGTTACCTTGATAGGTAACTAATAATTTTTAAATACTTTCTCTGTATTATTTTACATTTAAAACAATTAATTTTTGTTTTGGCCTTCACCCTTTCCTTAATCTTCAGTAATTTGATTTTTTTGCAGTAATAAATAGTTAAAGTTATTAAAATTTCTTATTTTCTTTGTATTTCATAAAAATATAAGCAGTTACAATCTGTAGCATTTAAAATAAGTAGTTATCTAACTATAAAATTTACGCAAGTTTTCCATAAAAGTTGACTAAAAATATAGTAAAGTGATTATTTTCTTAAACTTTCTTCTATTTTGTAATTAAATAAATAAGTATTTTGGATCATTATGTGTTTAATAAAACCAATGGAAAGCTTCTAAATGTGTGGAAAAAATTAAACTCGAAAAACTGATTAAATTCCTCAGCAAGCGGAGTTTCAAATTAAATTATTCTGTACAGTTCCGACAGAACAATAAAATTGAATTCAATAAAGTTTATAATGAAGCAAATTTTGAATAAGAAAAATTTCGTTTTCCCAGAAAATAACGGAAATATTACTTCATTAAAAATACCAAAAATTTTAATAGCCACAAAATATGCTCTTTTTAGTAAAAAATAGAGAAAATTAATACATTACTTAATTAAAGTCTTTTTATATTTAAAAATGCCTTTCGCTACAAAAAGTTTTTTGCAAAATTTTATTGTTTCTAAAAAGTACTTAACATAACAATGAAAATAGTAATATTTTTTATTTTATCCATATAATGTTACATTATTAAACGCTATGTTCTTAAAATCAGTGTTTTGCATAACCAAAGTTTTCAATAAATGTATCAAATATCAATTTAAATGCTATTTAGGAAGTATGAATTTTAAAATAATTGTTTATTTAGTCTTTGTTAGATGCTGGTGGAAATGCACCCCTTTATTAATTATATGTAAACATTTTAAGCGTATCCAACAAAGTTTGTAGATGTTATCAGTAGTCTGTAGATGTTATCAGTAGTCTGTAGATGTTATCAGTAGTCCATAGATGTTGGGAAAGTTTTGTTTCTAAAGTGAATGTTTTGTGAAATATAAATAATAAATATATCAATTCTGATGCTGATATAAAAAATACATTTTAAAATAATTGTTTTCTTTGATATATTTTACATACTAGTAGAACCTCTTATTTACTTTCCCTACGATGCATATTAATATATAAGGAAAGTATTAGAATCATGTTGAAAATCTGAACTGCAGTTTTCAACAGATCTACATGTTCCGAGCACACTAGAACTCGAAAAAGTAATTTTTAACGTGACGTATGTATATGTGACTGTGTGTTTGTCTATTTGTGTAATGTATATTCACTCTACTTCAAAGACTAATAGGCGAAATGTCGAAAAATTTGGTACATGAGTTTCTTTCTAGTTACCGTGGTGTTGACTAAAATTTGATACAATTCAGAAATAGAACCCGCCTTTTCTGCAAAATGGCCCTCAAAAACTGTCAAAATCTAAAATATAAGACTAAATATACTGAAATGTATTAATTACATGCCAGTTTCATACGTAATTTTTAACTGCAAAACTAATAAAATCAACTTTATAACTCTAGGATGGACCCTTTTCGAGATATTGATGTTTTTTTAATTTTAATGTATTGAGGAATTTTTTCACTATAGTTAAAAACTGTTCGATGAATTTTTTTACAATTCGATAGGTAAGTCACTTAGGGGTCAACCTGGTGCTAATTAGATTTTGATATGATTCGAAAAACAAAACCAGCCATTGTTTAGCGAAATGTCCTGCAAAAGTGGTCAAAATTTGAAATAAGAACTAAATATGCTTAAATATATTAATGAAATGCTCAGTAATTACGTAAATTTTGACGACGAAACGAATAAAACCAACCCCAGTCACTCTAAGATGAATCATTTTCGAGATATTAAAGTTTGGGGAATCTTGAGGAGGTTATAAAGTGCGGTAAGTTGCCTAACGATAAGAAGACTTATTAAAACTGCACACTGAATATAGTATCAAGTAAGTAACTGTGTCAGTTTGAGCAATTAAACCCATTTTAATGGATTAAAAAGTCATGCGCTGCTCACATCAGATTTTTTTCGTTGTGAAAGAAGTAAATCCATTGCATTAAGTACAGGAAGTCATGTGCCGCCCACAACAGATTTTTAATTTTATGCGGACATTTTAAAATTATAATACAACAAAGTTTTGAAGAGCCAGTAGAATTTTTGAAGACATGATATAAATAATAAAGTAATAATGATAAAGTAATAATAAAGTAATAATGATAACGTAATAATAAAGTAATAATGATAAAGTGAAACATTTGGGTTTAAACGCAGTATAACAGATTTCATTTCTTAATTGTATATGTCATGGTAATCTCAAATAATTACCGAATTTAGTATTCATTCCCATTGAAATGTTCTAAATTTTGAAATAAAGGTATATGATCCTGATAATGTAATTTATCAATTTAATTGCCATATTATTACCGATGCGTAATTTTTCATAGTATTTAGTAGAATCTATTTGGTCAAATATGTTTAGTAGAGTGTATTATTGTTGTAGAATGTTCAATAGCGTGTTCAATGAAGTATATATTTGTTCAATAGAGTGTTCACACTAGAACGTTTTATGTAAAATTAATGTAAATATAGGCTTTTATTAAATTTAAAATATATGTAAAAATCTCGTGTCTTGGCGGATGATCGAACCACCTATCTTCGACTGAGTCATGGAAAACATCCAGGTTTAATCTATAATAATAAAAGGATGCGTCTGTTGATTGTGTAGTAGAAAATCTAAGCATTTCACAGCTGGAAAATTCAGTACAATGATAATTCATGTCAAGCCCCTTAAACATAGAGCGATTTTTGAAAATTTTAATTAATTTTTGAAAATTTTAATCTCACTTTGAAGTGAAACTGTGAGCGATTTTCACACATACTGTTACCATAGAGATCAAAAATATCATCGCGGAGTTTCAACCTTAACACTACCGAAAAGATAAGAACGCATAAGAGAGAATATAAGAACGCATAAGAGAGAATATAAGAACGCATAAGAGAGAATATAAGAACTCGTTTTTGAAAGAGCTTACAATTGAATCCGTAGAACAATTCCTTTATATTCAAATATATTTTGAAAATACATTGAAATATGCAATTTTTTAACATATTCATTATTATTTTCGAGCATCCACGTATTGAAGTAAACGATAAAAATTTTATGACATAAATATGAAGTGCTGTTATTATTTGCATTCAATATTTTTGCTTTCTCATACTATGTAGTATATTATAGAGAAAATATTCTTTTTACAAAAATTTTCGATTTTGTGATTTTTATGTCAATATTTGATTTAGGATCTTTTGAATACGTTTTAACTATTTTTAGTGTCTGTCTGTGGTCGATTTCTTGTGTACACTATAGCTGCCACAAATGTTAATGGACTTTCACGAAACTTATATTTGGCTTTGTTAACGAAACATAAAGAACTAGATATAATTTGAAATTCGAGCGAAAACTTCGAAATTTATTCGAAATTATAATTTTTTTAAAATAGCAACATAGGACAAAACTTGACATAATCATGCATAAAAGAGCTAGCTTATCTATGCATAAAAGTGGTTATGCTTATGGCAAGGTATGAATTGATATTTTTATATATAAAGAACCTCTATAAATTATGATAAAAAGGTTTTATTTGATATCTGATGAAAAATTGCTAACAAATCGCAAAGGTCCAAAATGTATAAAATAAAATGTATAAAAACGTTTTAAGATACACGGTTTTGGTAAAATGCACTGAAACGTAAAAATAATTTTTAGCTTTCAGAACATTCTTGGCCGAATGTGATTAAAATTAAAATCGTATGGCGCTCAAAAAAGTATTATATGGACATTAACAAAATTCTAAGGAATAATAAAAGTGATAAGATAGAAATGATATATATAAAAATGATTACGTTCAAATCACTTCAATTCTTTGACGCTTTTGATGTAAAAATTCGTCAGCATATTTATATATACATATGTAGTTAAAATATATGTAAAATATATGTCATAATTATATGTATATAAATATGTTGAAAACTCCTTAAATCAATTTCATTTCAAAAGTTATTCAATATTACTCTTTACTAAATAATGACTATGCATTCCCAACCAATACTATTCTTTAATGGGCGCCCAACGATTTTATTTTAGTCACATATGACCAATAATGTTGTGATAGCTAAAAATTTATTTTTTACTTAAGTGCATTTTACTAAAACCGTGTAACTTATAAAGCTTTTTCATATATATTTTTAGAAGCAATATTGCTATTTTAACAAATAACGAATATAGTAATGAACAAAACATTATTTTCTAAAACAATTATATTGATTCTTGATAAATATTTTTATTATTGAGGCTTTATTATCAGTATTTTTATTATTGGGGATTATTTTCAGTTTTAAGTTATTTTAAATTTGAACATAAAATTTAAACGAGCTATAACATCTTGAAAAAGTATTTTTACATTGATTAGTTATTAACTTGGATGTTATTTTTAATTTAATACTATTTTTAATTTAAGCATACATTTTAAATAAAGTGATAATATTTTTCTAAACTTTCTAGTTATTAATTTGGAGATAATTTTTAGTTTAAAATTATTTTACATTCAAACTTAAAATCGAAATAACGTGATAATATTTTTCTAAATAAATTAGATTGATTCTTGAAAAAATATTTTTCACACTGAATAGTTATTAATTTGGAGATAATTTTTAGTTTAAAAGTATTTTACATTCAAACTTAAAATCGAAATAAAGTGATAATAATTTTCTAAACAAATCAGATTGATTCTTGAAAAAATATTTTTTACACTGAGTTATTAATTTAGAGATAATTTTTAGTTTAAAACTATTTTACATTCAGGCTTAAAATCGAAATATAGTGATAATATTTTTTTAAACAAATTAGATTGATTCTTGAAAAAATGTATTTCACACTGAATAATTATTTATTTGGAGATAATTTTTAGTTAAAAATTATTTTACATTCAAGCTTAAAATCGAAATAAAGTGATAAAATGTTTCTAAAAAAATTAGATTTATTCTTGAAAAAGTATTTTTTACACTGAATAGTTATTAATTTGGAGATAACTTTTAGTATAAAATTATTTTACATTCAAGCTTAAAATCGAAATAAAGTGCTAATATTTTTCATAAATCGAAATATAAATAAAAATATTTTGAAATATTTTTTTTAAATGATACTTGTGTAAGGAAATAGATGAACAAGAAAGTTATTTTCAATAGTTTCACCAGCATAATTAGAAACCTTTCCCTCTGTCTACCTATATTTAATCCAAAGAATTCCTACATAATACTGAATAGAACAACATTTACAGATATCAGATTAAATTTGTGTGAGTAATAGTTTATTATTCTGGTTAAATCTTCTCGGTTTAGTTAGGGAACAGTAATCACGCAAAACGCACCAATGAAACGCTTCCCCATCTGGGGAAACACCCGACCAGCTATCGATAATGCACGCGCCTACACTGCCACACACAAATGAGCAGAGAGTTAATTACAATTAAATTAAGAGCTCTCTTGTGGAGCTCGTTTTCTTAAATGTACGGAAATCCCAAAATTAAAATGCGTACAGAATAATCGAGCTTTATCTGGGGACTTGGATTTGCTGCAGCAAAAATGTCGGTGATTTGTTTTGCACTTAAACAATCCTTATTTTTCGCAGTGATAAAAACGGCTACTTAAAATCTTGCAAATAAAATCTAGTTTGAGAATGGATAATTTATTTGAGTTTAATATTTCATATATTTTCAGTGATATTTCATTTCTAATTTTTACATTTAAGAAAATCATTCTTATTGCTTTCCCTGCCATGTTGTTTTATTTATTTATTTATTTATTTTTTTTTACATAATTTTGCTTTGTATGATGAAACCTATCTAGATATAAAACTATTTTTATTAAATCTATCACTAAACCTTCATTTAACAAATATTGTAAATCTATCATTAAACTTGCTGCTAATAAACATTATAAATCTATCGCTGAATCGTCCGCTAACAAGCATTATAAATCTATTTCAGTAAATGAAATTAAACGTGCTTTAATGTATACTTTATATTATTTTTGCACGTACATCTTGGAAATGAAAATACATTCAGAGCAATAAAGCTTTATTGAGTGACTTGTACTTATTACAAAAAAAAAAGAAAATGTAGATAGACACGATTTTTTATTTAACGGTATTAATAGTCGTAGATTTTTCTTAACATTGGAATATTTGTACCATGAAGAAACGTAATGATGAGACTTCAAATAATTTTCGTCGAGATTGTTGTTAAAGAAATAAAACTTTTAAAAATAAGTATTTTTAAATTCTTTTTAAGACAATTTGTGTAAAAAACATGAACCTTGTTCAAAAACTATTTGTGTCTGCTTTAGAATGTGTCCTGTCCATATTAGTCTACAATTCTATATAATAATTGTCTCTTAATAATATCTACAGTAATTATATTTCTGTCTTTACAGACCTTACAGAAGCCCGCTTGTGGCCTAAAATGCTGAGTCTTTGCACACCAGAGTAGCGACTGTGGGGCAGAATCTAACGGAGTCATATTTATTTTTTCTTAACTAGCGTCAAGGAAATGTTTTTGTAAGTCTTTACAAACCTTACAGATGCCTCCGGTAACCTATACTACTGAACAATTTGCACACTTATAGTATAGACCACGGGACAGAACCTAACGGAGCCGTATTTTTGTTTTCTCCCCTGGGGCAGATCAAATGAGGGGCGGGATTAAAAAATATTGACAGACGCTTCAGAATCCAATTTTCGATTAAGACGACAATTTTTTGAGGCTAAGAGTCTGCATTGTTAAACAAAGTTAAACTCATTAAAAAGTCACAACTTAATTTAATAAGCGTGTTAAATTCCCCGTTTTGACAGGCTCGTATACTAGTATTACATACAAATGAAAAAAAATTATACAAATTTAAAATTCTTGTAAGAGGGGTGTATAAAAAAAAACATTTGATTAAAATAACTGTAATAACTGTAATAATATAATAATAATCAAAGAAAGGATGTATCGTAACCTAGAAAAAAATAAATAATGATAAAATACGCAATGGTATAAATAATGATAAAATGTTTAATAAGTAGATAATGATTAAATACTTAATGGTTTCATATTTTCGAAGTTTTGGAAAAAGCAAAGAACAGAAATATCTGAAAAAATCAGAGATATATCAACCCAACTCAAATACAGGAAACATAACCCGTATGATTTGAATTGATTAGCAAAATATGAGCGTGAAAATTACAAAAAATAAATAAATATTTGTGAGGAGGAATAATTCAAATTTGTCATTTCATTTAACTGGGAGTATATACTACTAATATACTGTTTTTATACATTTGTAGTAGAAACGACATACATATTATACATTTGTAGTAGAAATGACCTATATATAGGTCGTTTCTATACATTTGTAGTAGAAACGACCTACATATTATATTCAAGTAGCCATTACTTACAAATTACATACAGCTATTTTATCCATTATGCTAAAGTTATTTTTATCTTGTTAAGTTCATTTATTATACTCAAATAATCATTATTGTATAAATTAGAAAATAAAAATTATGTTTAAAAATGATGGATATATTTAAATATACATTAAAATATAAGAATAATAGTGAGGCAATACTTCACCAATATTGTTTATATTATGATTTTCGGAATTTGATTATACAATGAGAATTATTAATATTTGCTTTAGAATATTTTAAGTGCATAATTTAACATAAATAAAAATGTACCGGTGAGTAAATATTTTTAAAATTCAAAAAGCTTTAGAAATGTGAATTGGGACCTTTTCTATTTAACATTGAAATTCAAACAATGAACATGTTTTAAATTTTAAATAGATACATATAAGAAATTTCAGAAAACAAACATGTGGTAAATTGAACTATTTAGCCGTGTTTAAAAATTGAATGGATGAAAAATAATTTTAATAGAGCAAAAGAAATGAACATGATATTTTTTTATTATTTACAAAACAGAGTTACTTCAAAAATAGTATTAAGTAGCAAAATGTTAATGAGAGAAAAGATAATAATAAAATGAAAATAATCAAAATTTCAAAAACAAAATATTAAATACAACGCAAAAAATAAGGCATTTTAATAGAGAATTATTATATGATGCAATATTTACCGAAATGTGTCTAAATGAAAATAATTAAATATCTTTCAAAGAATGCATCAACACAAACTCAATAAAGTGCAATATATCTGTACCTCGTTTATCTAGATATCCGAAACATCTGAAATAAATTTTCCTTCTTCTCTTACTCTCATTAAATTTAGCTTAAGAAAATAATAAGGAGCATCCTTATATGAATCGAGCATGAAATGTAGGTATATACAAATTTTTATGGGCAATTGAATTTATAATGAAAATAAATCATAAGGTTTATTAAAAATGATACAGTTTTATTAAATGTATAAAAAATAGTTTATTTATGATACTTACTTTTAGTAATTGTTAAAAAATAGTCTAGTAATAGTTAAAAATAGTTTACTTTTATATATTTACGATCGTCAATATTTCAAACTGACGGCAGAATAAAATTTAATTTAAATACTTTCAACAAAATAGCTATTATAACTTCTAAATTATCATTCTTTAGTTTATAAGGAAACATTGATATGTTTGGCACAACTTATAAAGACTTTCTTGAAGGCATTTATCCATCACTGCATATTCCTAATAAATGTCAGTTCCTATCTTTGCTGTTTGCTATTATTTTACGAGCCCCATCTTGTTTTGTTTTCAAAAACTTGATACCTAAAATTAGATTGTACCTAAAATTAGGTTGTACCTAAAATTAGGAAATCATATATTTAGTAGGCATTGGACACATATTAAGAATATATGATTATATGATGATATTTTTGGAAAACAAAATTGTTTTATAACATAATTTTTTGTCTACCGAATAATTGTGTCAAATATTGTATTTATAGTCTCAAATATTGCTCAAGTCAAAACTACTAAATACTTTTTTCATTTGAAATATATTCATAAGACATATATTGGTAATATTATTTTGCCACCGTACAAGAAAACGTATTTCATTGTCCCAATACTGTGATTATTCTCACAAGAAATTTACTTTCACAAAAACTTTAGAAAAGTTGCCAGGAATTGGTTAGTTATGAATCATGTCAATTCCACTGTTATAGATCATAGCCATACGTAGAACAAATCAAACAAATAAAACGTCCTTAAAAATAACTTTTAAAAAAGTCCTTTTAAATGGCGATTCCTCTGTAAAGACATCTTTAAAGAGTCTTTAAAGAGTTTACTCTTGACGACTCTACGAGTCTTAAAGAAGATTCTTCAAACAGCATTTAAAGAAACAAGTCTTCTTAAGACTTAACGTCTTAAGAACAACATTTTAAGAGGTTTTTCGGAACTTAAGAAAATGTTAATTGCGTTAAAACTTATTAAAATTTGTGAAAACTGTAAATTGCTTCAACTCTAAGAAAAATGAAAAAATTATAAAAACAAGATGATTTGATATAGGTGAAAATATCTTTCAGGGCTCAAAGATTAGGGTGTATGTCTTAAAATTACGGCTAACCGGATTCGATTAAGAAAAAATTGGGCATTGTACAATAGTCGTGTAGTATATTTTTCCTTTTTATGCAAAAGCTTAAAGGGAGTGATACTCACATATATTTTCTTTAATATTATTTCTATCCTTTTATAATTTGGTATTAGGATGTACAAATACATAAGAAATGGTACAAGGATGCAATTTTTATTAAAAAACTATTTTATTCCTTTCTAATAAAAATCTACCAGTTTTTGAAAAAGTTAATGTATTTTCCAGCAATGCTAGCAGTTAATTTTTAATATACGCATTTGCATATTTTTATGCCAAACTGCTGAGTGTAATAAAGCAACACAATTATAGCATAAACTAATTTTAAAATGTAACGAAATATAAACATTCATAAATCTTCAATATCCTTTCATTTATTCAAACATTTGGCAAAAATGTGAAAATTATTACAGTTAAAACACATTTTGGAGAATTATTACACAATAGGGTAACTGATGAAGATGTTTTTTAAATTTTCAAGTAAATGAAAAGAATATATTTTTTTTAATTAGTGTTAGAAATAAGTAAACATTAAAAAGATAGCATTGAGTTAGTTATAGTTTCGAAAGAGAAATATTAAAGCCGTATACTACTTCGAAAAATACTTCTGGTTTTGTTAATAATGAACGGATTTAAAAAAGATTTGTTAATTTGGAAAGAAAAGTATTCAGAAAATCTAAATAATATAAAATTCCAAAAACGATCATTTAGAAAACTCTTGGTGTTCGCTCTCATTAAACATTACGTGGTCATCCGCATTTAACATTAGATGTTCGCTCGCATTAGAGCGTCATATGATGCATAAAAAACACATATTGATCAAATTTAGTAGAACTTATTAATGTAAACGTGTTCCAGAGTCCACTTTCACAATAAGAGTTTTCGATTACGTCCAACCAGCTGAACTGGAAGAGCGTCTGCAACGATCTGCGATTCGACTTCCGGATTGAACAATAAGGATTTTTACAATGGCTCCCAAATAAATTTGTGCAAAAATATCACGGATCTGAAAGTGACACTAGTACGACTAGCACGGATTCAATGGACTCTGGGATATTGACAGCCGATTTCAAATCGGGAGGGGCCAACGACCACACAGAAAGCTAACCTGGGGGATGGACATAGGTTCAGGAGGTTAATATGAAGTAAAACTAGCAGGATGTTGTCAGTCAGATTGTCAAGTTGCGCGTTAATCTGACATTAGAGAGAAAAGAATGCGCAGAGTCAATTCCACCCCAGTAACTCAGTTGGGAAAACGTCGGCTGGCCAGTAAGACGATCCGTAGCTCCTGCTAGAACAGGTGAGTTCTTCCATTATTTGCTTTGGTCAAGTTCATTAAATGTTTAAGTCCCATAAAATCGGATGGTTATAAAGTCGCCAATATACCATTCAGTGATAGTAAATTAAAAATGTGCTTAATTGCTTCAAGAAACTACATATTTTTATGATTATTTTAATGAACTTCGTACATAAAATCAAATTTAATACGTTAATACTAGCTTTTTCACGCAAAACGACTTAGTTTACTTTCAAACTTCAGAAAATCGGGCAAGCAAGTGATGGATCATACAAACCCCTACGTCATAAATCAGAAGCCAGTAAATAAAAAGGGTTGTCCGCGGCCGTTCTTTTTCATTCATGTTCTTTCAACCCCAAATCAAACGCTATCCAATAGAGATTTGCATTTTCAGCAAGCGTCCCATTCATTTTATAGAAATGAGTAATAAGCATGTGCCTTCTGCCAAGCCCGTGCCACAAGGTAAAAGAGAGTGGTAGATGTGAGAATTGAAAGGTTGCCAACTCGCTGGCAAATCGATCTAGTCCAACGCTTATGGAAAAAGGCCATGATTATATTTTGAAGATGACTTCCAAGTTTCTTCAACGTTAAAAGCTTTCCTCCTTGAATATACGGGTTCTTTATTTTAACCGTGATTTTGTCTTTTTTGTATATATTTATGAGGCAGGAGGAGAGAAAAATGGCTTTAACAAAAGCGAATTTCTTCGCGTACTGGATACAGATTTTCAATAATTCGATCTAAAATAGCTCGGTTTCTTTTTAACATTTTCAGATTTCTGAAAAAAAAAAAGATTTATATTTGATAAAATAGAGAGAGCGAAAGAAAAAGAAAAATTTCTGGATAGTTTACAAGAAAAAAAATGATTTCTCATATGCTCTAAAGTAATGCTTTAATTATTAACAATGTAGAAATTTTATAAGATTATTTTACACATTTATAATACACGGTAATGTAAAGTATTGGAATCTTGTCAAATATCGGAACTCGAATTTTCCAACGGATCTACACGTTTCGAGCACTCTAGAACACGAAAATTCATTTTTAACGTGACGTCTGTGTGTTGAAGACCCAGACCACACGACCAACCCAAAGGCTTATGGTAGCTTAATGTGTGGCCGGAGTGACGTCTGTGTGTGTGTGTCTGTCTATCTGTGCAATGCATGTATCCACTCTAGCTCAAAAACTAATGTGCAAAATGTCACAACATTTGGTAGCTGAGACACTTCTGGGTTACCCTGGTGCTGATAAGATTTTGGTATAATTCGGAAAAATAGAACCCGAGTTCTTTGCAAAACGGTCCGCAAAAAATCGTCAGTATCTGAAATATAAGACTAAATATACTGAAACGTGTATTAGTTACATGTTTGTTTTATACATAACTAGCAGCATACCCGTTCTTCCTATGAAGTACATAGTATGAAGATACTTATAATTCACAAACATGTGCATATTCTTATAGTATACTACATGACATTGTTATTCAAAGTATTCTGTTAAAATATTAAATTTATTGCTCCTAAAAAGCAGTTTAAGAATATCTGCTCTCACTATGCAAAATTACCTTCATCTCAGAATCTGAAAAATTATCTTCATCATTTTCTTAGATCTGAAGAATGAAACATCCAGGCCCCTTTTTTAAGCAAATATACAAAAAATATGAAATTGAATAAATATATGCAAAATAAAAGAGCTAAAATTGTATGGGACCCATACTACTTATATACTCGAATATTAGAATATATAACCTGTATTAGTAGATTACATGTATAGATTGAAAATATCAATAAACCAGTAATTGATTCCAATATATGCCATAAGCAAAGCACTAAAATTATATGGGAAGATATATATATATATCCCCGTACTACTTATATTGTCGCAGATTAGAAAATATGCCAGTGTGTTAATAGAAGATTACCCGTATTACAATATGAGTTTCAAAAACCTTTGCCAAAATAAAACAGATGACGTAATAAATTGAAAATATCAATAATCTCCATAATCTTTATACCAGAAGGTCGTAATTGATTCCAATATATGCCAATATATATCAAAATATATGTCAATATACTTGTACTACTTATATTCTCGCAGATTAAAAGATATGCTCGTGCATTTGTTGAATATTAGTCGTACAACGTACAATATATGAGATTGAACAATTTTTGTCATAATAAAACAATGGTATAATAACTTGAAAATATCAATAATCCCTGAATCAATAATCCCCGAAAATATCAATAATAATAATGTTTAAACCTGAAGACCGTAATTGATATTATCCAGTCAAAAATGCAATGTCAATGAAATTTATTTTTACATATCTTTATTATTCAAATCGGAAAAGCTTTAATAAAAATCGTATGCAGCATAAACTCATTGGATTTAAATCCGTTGCTAAACGACATGATATCATTTGCTTCAAATAAATTAATGGAAATCATATAGTCTGAATAATGTTATCTTCATGGAAGGTTGGACGACATTTTTCGTCAGTTTAGCGACAATATAAGAAATCGCCAAATGTATCGCCAAGTGAGACTGTAGAACTAACTGACAGTCCCATTTTGCGACAAATTGATGAAACATCGTCACATTACTATCCCCTAACAAAACAAAATTAATTTCATTTATTAAGCGCAATTATATCAATTTCATGATATTTTTCTGGATTTACAAACATTTTTATCAATTTGGTGACATTTTAAAAATTCTTAAAATGCGTAACAAAGTAGGATGGATGGACAAATGCTACTGGAAAATGCTCCCGAAACATCATTTCAGTACTCTCATCTAAAAAAAAAATAATTTCATTGATTTGTGCCGTTTTCATCAATTTGGCGACATTTCCGTCAATATGGCAACGTTAAGAAAGTTGAAAAGTTAGCGATATTCCGCCACATTCGTAGCCAAATTTGCAGGTCTGAAGAATAAAACATCCCGATCCTGTTTGTATATACTAATTGAAAATACAAAAATTGTATTTGAAGATATACGAATTCTACTCTTTTCTGCTTCAACAATCGGCTAAATGAATTTATTGGTTAAACACAATATATGAGTTAATTAGCTAAACACATATATAAGCTTGAAAACTTTTTGCCAAATTAAATGAAAATGATGTACGCAGTCGGCAATTAATATAATTAAAAGAGAAATCAAACTGTTCATTTTTAAGATATATTTTTATATCCATTTATTTATAATTCAAATTGAAAAAATAATAATAAAAATTAAAAAACACATTTAATTTAATTGCGTTGCTGAGCACCATAATATAAGATAGAATCTTCCTCATAAAATGCGAAATTAAATAACCATTCTGATTTCTTTATACTGTTCATTGTTGAAAAAATGATTGTGAAAAATAAACTATAGAGATTGATTTTCCATTTAAATTCATGTTTCAAAAATTCATGCTTTCAGATAGGGCCTAATTATCGCAAAAATTTTACACCAAACTCAGAGATAAAGTTTTAATTCACTTTCACGATCTAAACGGTTTTCAAAATCTTCGCTTGGATAAACCACGGAGTTAAAGAGTAGAACTCATAGAAAAAAGTTTCGTTTTTCATTGATATCTCGAAAACACCTAGTCTTAGAAACCCGAAACTTGGACTAAATTTATGAGGTCTATTTCAAAGCTATCCACAAAATGTCATTAAATTCGGTTTAGCTGTTCTCTCGTGATGATGAGACAAACGAAAGTTTCGTTTTTACTAATATCTCAAGAATCACTAGTTGTAGAAACTCAAAAAATGGACTAAATTTTAAGTGGGGCTATTTTCAGGCTACCCACAAAATTTCATTAAATTCGGTTCAGCCGTTCTCCCGTGATGATGGGACAAACAGGCAAACAGACAGATTTTCAATTTTATTTATATAGACTAGCAGCATACCCGTTCTTCGTACGGAATATATAATATAAAGAATCTTAACATTCACAATCATGTGCAAATTCCTATAGTATACTAAATGACATTTTTAATCAAAATATCCTGTTAAAGTATTTAATATAATGCTCCTAAAAAGAAGTTTAATAATCTCTGTTCTTGCTATACAAAATTATCACGGGCAGATCTGAAGAAAAACATACTGGCCCCTTTTGTAAGTAAATTTACAAAAAATATGGATTGAATCAATATAGGAAATATGATAAAAGCGTTAAAATTGTGTGGGATCCGTACTACTTATATACTCGAATATTAGAAGATATAACGTATATTAGTAGATTACATGTATAAATTGAAAATATCAATAAACCGGTAATCTTTAAACACTGAAGGCAGTAATTGATTCCAATATATGCCAAAATGGAAGTGCTAAAATTATATAGGAATTATATACCCGTCGTACTTATAATGTCGTATATTAGAAGATATGTCCGTGTGTTAGTTGAAAATTGCACGTATTACAATATGCGTTTCAAAAATCTTTGCCAAAATAAAACAGATGACGTAATAAATTGAAAACATAAATAATCCCCGTAATCTTCATACCAGAAGGTCGTATTTGATTCCAATGTATGCCAATATATGTTAAAATATATGTCAATATACCTGTACTACTTATATTCTCGTAGATTAGAAGATATATCCGTGCATTTGTAGAAGATTACTCGTACAAAGGGCAACATATGAGTTTCAACAATTTTTATCGCAATAAAACAATGGCATAATAACTTGAAAGTATCGATAATCTCTGAATCGATAATCTCCGAAAATATCAATAATAATAATGTTTAAACCTGAAGACTGTAATTGATATTATCCAGTCAAAAATGCAATGGCAATGGAATTTATATTACATGCATACCTTCATTATTCAAATCGGAAAAGATTTAATAAAAATCGTCTGCAGCATGAACACAAATAAATTGGTGGAAAAAATATCGTCTGAATAATGCTATCTCTATGGAAGGGTTGGCGACATTTTCGTCAAATTAGCGACATTTTAAAAAATCGCCAAAATTATCGCCAAGTGGAAGTGACAGTCCCACTTGGCGGCAAATTGACGAAACATCATCAGAATACTATCCCCTTCCAAAACACAATTCATTTCATTTAGTTATCGCAATTTTAGCAATTTAAAGATATTTTTATGGATTTACAAACATTTTCATCAATTTGATGACATTTTAAATATTCGCTAAATGTGTTACTAAGTAGGACGGTTGGAATGACAGATAAATGCTAACGAAACATCATTTCAGTACTCTCTTCTAACAAAACAAATTTAATTTCATTGATTTGCGTCGTTTTTAACAATTTGGCGACATTTCCGTCAATTTGGCAAAATGTAAGAAAAATTGTCAAATTAGCCATATCTCGCCAAATTCGTAGCTGTGAATATGCAGATCTGAATAAAACATCCTTATCCCGTTTGTATATACTAAATGAAAACACTAAAATTGTATTAGAAGATATACCCGTTCTACTCTTTTTCTGTTTTAACAATCGGCTAAATGAGTTTATTGGCTTAACACAATATATGAGTTTATCAGATAAACCCAATATATAAGCTTGAGAACTCCTTACCAAAATAAATGAAAGTGAGTTCGCAATTAATATTATTAAAAGAAAAATCAAACCGTTCATTTATAAGGTATATTTTTATATCCATTTATATTTATTATTCAAATCGAAAAAATAATAATAAACATTAACCATGGTGATAGATTTTCCATTTAAATTCATGTTTCAAATAATTCATGCTTTCAGAAAATGACTAACTCGAGCAAAAATCTCATACTAAACTCAGAGATAACGTTTTAATTCACTTTAAACAAATTATCTCCAACTTTTATGTTTGGAAGAACCAGAGAGTTAGAGAGCAGAACGCCCAGGAAAATGTTTCGTTTTTCATTAGTATCTGGACAACCCCTGGTCTTAGAAACTCAAAACTTAAGCTAAATTTAAAGGGAGCTATTTCAAGGCTACTCACAAAATTTCATTAAATTCGGTTTAGCCGTTCTCCCATGATGATGAGACAAATTAAAGTTTCGTTTTTCACTAATATCTCGAGAACCACTGGTCGTAGAAACTCGGAAAATGGACTAAATTTTAAGTAAGGCTATTTTAAGGCTACCCACAAAATGTCATCATCAAATTCGGTTCATCCGTTCCCCCGTGATGATGAAACAAACAAACAGACAGACAGATTTTCAATTTTATTTATATAGATTATTTATATAGATTATTGATGTTGAAACGAATAAGACCAACAGCATTATTCTAGGATGAACCATTCTCGAGGTATTCAGGCTTTTAGAATTTTGATGAGCTGACGATGTTTTCGCTGTAGTTAAAAAAACATTCAATGATATTTTTTTAATTTAGTAAGTAAGTCACTTGGGGGTTATCCAATGCTTATTACATTTTCGTACGATTCTGTAAAACAGAACAGACCCTTTTACCAAATGGTCTTCAAAAATTGACAACATTTGAAATGAAAGAAAAATAGGGTTAAACATATTAATTAAATTCTCATTTTATACGTAATTTTTTTGACGACTAGTCTAGTAAGACCAATCTCCAGATGAACCGTTCTAGGTATATTTAAGTTTTTTTATATTTTGAGCTGCTGTCAATGTTTAAAATGCTTTAAGTTGTGAAATGAAAAGAAGACGTATTAAGTCTGTAAAGTAGATATAGTATCAAATAAGCATATGTGTCATTTTAATCAATTAAACTTAATTTAATGAATTATGAAAGAGAAAATAAATTCAAGTCTGTAGGGAAAGTCAAGCGCTTCCCACATCAGATAAAATATAAAGTCTTCTCAATTATATCGTCATGTTTAGTAAAACATATTCATATAATCTCTTTTTATGGTTAACCAACATTTAACCAGTAATATTAGAAAGTTTATCCTGAAAGGCATCACCCATTGAAAGCACGACTATATCTGACCCCTGTTTAATAAATCCACCTCTTAGAATAGCAATAAAACAGTGTATGTTGAATTCGTTAATTTAGACATTGTGTGAAAACCTTGCTGCTCCAGCAATGGCCTAAACCTCGAATCTTCGTTCTGGCTAATTCAACTCCGTACTGGCTAATTCAACTGTGTACTGGCTAACGTTCGTATTGGCTTCGTACTGACTGACCCAATTGAGCTACTGGGGGTGGAATTGCAAGGCCTTATTCCAGTCATATGTCGGGTGAACCGGCATATGACTGGATTAAAACTTAATGTGCCTGAGATTAAAGCTTAATAGTTGCAGACTGATGTAGGATGAACCACACTTTTCATAGGAACATCACTTTTTCATGCTCATTACTTCATTATTGTACACATCTATAGTCCAGATGTTGTACTTAACAAACTTTGACTTTTAAAATGGCGACTACAACGAGGAAAAAGCTGCGACCAAGCAAAATTAGCGATGATTTAGTTGATTCAGAAAGTAATAGTCGGATAAGTGATAGTAAAATGGATGATTTGAAATATCATTAAGCGTCAGGAAATGATAATTAAAAATATAATTGAATGACCATTTTTGTTAGCATGTGTTTTTACATCTCTTAACTCGAAATTAAATAGGTCTTGTGCAAGCAGTTCGGAAAATATGTTTGACCTAAAAAGATTGAAAGTTGTATTGATACCTATAAAATTCAACTGTCATTTAATAGAAAACTAAATTAATCTTACATGGAAGCTTTAAGGGACTTTGTTGCCATTTTAAATGAAACAATCCCACAAGTGAAGAACATTATAGATATACACATATCCCAAAATTTTGCTGAAAAATGTAATATTTAAGTAAGATATTGACAATTTAATTTCAGATTTAGAGCAATGCAGGGAACACAATTCTAGGTCCTTAGAGAGATGCCTCTCAGTATCGGTTCTGATTGAATTATTGCAATTCGATAAAAGTTTAAAACTTAGATGCGCACATAATTAAGAGAACACAAAATAAACTATTAATTCACTGATTATTATATAACAAACTGATCTATAAGATAAAAGCGGTGAAGAGTGTACATTCTCAAAGAATGCACGTTCTCTAAGAGTGCACACAGTATAAATCTCGAGTTATGTATGAGATTAGAATATCTAATTTACAATTTAAAAATTTTCATCGTTCATTAACTGAAAACTTTTTTAACTTTTTAGCATGCGGTGTGAAATTGGAAGATGCTCATTTATCATCAAAACTGCAATTTTTCAGTAGTTTTTAATAGCAGATTTTATAAAATTCAGTATTCATATTGGTTATGCTTTTACATGCATTTATATACAGAGATGCTATTCTAAAGCTCAAAGCGATTTGGAACAAAATCCGGTGGCAAGTTTGCAAGGATTAACAATTTCTATTCTTGACTTCTTATTTTTCAAGCAGTGTCTTCCCCTAGCAGCCTCGCAAATTGCCGACTGTAGAAGGAGCTGGAAACCAGTTTATAAAAAGGCAAAGTGCAAAGCACAAGACGGTTCGAAGAGATGGTGAGAGATGGTACGTGTTTGTACGTGGAGCGTAGCGTGTGTGGATGCAGACGATGGTAGAAAAGGTGGACCATGTACATTCTGATTTATTATTTGTAAATTACTTTAATAGAGTTTATGTTATGATTTCTACAGTTTAAGAATAAACTTGTTGTTTCTATCAAAAGATGCCTGCGTGTTCATTCCGACACTTTTACAAGTTTTGTACATTATGCAGACGTGAACACACAAAAGAAATGTGGAAAATACATAGTTTAGTTGTAAAACGGGATTTGTCAAAACAGTTGGCCTTTCGTAATCTCAAAAACCGCTGAAGCCATTTATACCTAATTCGGGAGGTATATATTATCTAAATATGAGTGCAGACAAAAATTCGAAAAATGCATATAGTTTAGCTATAAAACAAGATTTGCCGAAATCAGTGACCCTTCATAACTCAAAAACCGCCGAAGCGGTTTAGACCCAAGTACTGCATATATTGCATATATGTGAATACAGAAAAGAAAATGTCAAAAATGTATGTATAAAATTTGACTCAGAGGTCGCATGCCCACTTGTATTGCAAATATAACTTCCAAATAGCGAGTAGCAAGATCAATTCGAAGTCATTAATTCAACTATAGTATTTAACAAATTTCTGTCCAATGCAAAATGAAATTACACGTGTTTAAGAATTCATAAGTATGTACTTAAATATTATGTATAAATTTTTATAATTATTCTTAGCCTTAATGACGCTTTCTTGACCTTTCAAATGCTTATCGTTCGACATAGATCGATATGTGGATAATGGTCGAAGGGTCTTTGAATATTGCGAAGCCTAATTGCTTAACAAGTTAGGGGAGAGTTGGGGGGAGGGGTGCGTACATAAGCAAAATCCGCTATTGTGGTATTTCCATATAGGGCAAAATAAATGTAATAGGTAATAGTTGCAGTTCTTCGGATAGGGAGAAACCCATTCGCTCAACAAGTTAAGGGAAATTTAGAGGCGCTTTGCTTAGTGCGTGTCTAAGCAAGATCCGCTACCGTGATATTTTCCTACTGGATAACATAAATGTATTTGCACAAAAATCAGTCTAATTTACTTTATGTAAAACTATATTCATACAAAATTAAACATATAGAAAAAAAATTCAAAATGCACTAAAAGCACTTTTATGGTAAGTGTGTGCATTACGAGATTATTTGTGTCAAGCAATTGAAGTGTAAATCAAAATCAAAACAAAATAACGGCTTCAAATTTAATGAGTTTATTGTTTGCAGATGCAAGAAAATTTCATTACTAACATTTTTATATAATTTGGTTTGATATTTTAAATTCCAATTTAGTTTCACCAAATAAAATTTCCTTTTATTTCATTTTTTTAGAAAAAAAATATTGCACGCATACTGTATAGGGGTTTTTTCACTTGTGCATCACGTTTCGTACAAAGTTAAACACAAAGCAAATACGAAACATTTTTGTCTGTGCACCATTTATCTATTCTAGTTTTATAAAACCACATCTCATAGAAAGCAAGGATATATGTTTTATAAATTTAAAACGATTGCAAGCCAAAAACAAATATATACTTTCTAATGCACTTAATTCCAAAAATAAGGTAAAAATTGTAACCTTTTGTTATTATTTGCTAAAGGTACAATTGTAAAAATTTCACTGTTCCGGTTGGGGATCAAACCGCGAATCTTTGAATTGGCTAGCCAGTGCTCTAACTAATGACCTACTGGAATAAGATTCCAATTTCTTATCGTCGAAGTGGACCCTATAGTCTTCTCCCTCTGAAGTCAAGATAGGCGTGCAGCTGACGATCTGAGCGATTTCTTTTGCATTGTTTGTATTTGCATTCAGGCTAGCATCCTATGTGGTCATAAAATTTAAATGAACACCATAATTCACAAAGTCCACTGAAAATTTGTAACTCGGTCTTTTCCCAACCCCTATTATCATTGCATGTAACCTGCAGGGTAAATTTGTTCGGACGTCATTGTAAAGATCTCATTACTCCAAACGGTGATTGAACCTTGGATTTTCAAACCCGCGAGACGATGCTTTAACCAACGGGCTAATGGAATAATAGTTCAACTTCTTCTCGTCAAAGTGAAAACTATATACAATAAACAAGACTTTGCGTCATTTCTTTTAAAATCTATAATAACGCTATTAAATTACACCTAAATACAACTACAACGCAGTGAATCAAATTATAAATCTATTCTAACCGATCATCCCAAATTATAGCTAATACAAATGATAACTACAGGCCTACTGCCTGATTCAGCAAACTGACTCTGTACTACTTATTTGGAACTACTGAACAACTACCAAACTCTCAAATAGGGATCGAACTTCTAAAACGCGGGCCGAAAATCTAATTCCTACCCTTTTAAAATAAATCGTCTGCCATGCTAACGATGTGATTGGCCACTGCAGTCTTAAGTGCTAATAAGCTGTAAGTCTACAGATAAAACGTAACAGGTAAAACATAACGAAAATTGGGGACATAATAACAAAAAAATAATTGTGATTTAGCAGTTTATATATCTTACCATTTCCGAACGAGCGGTAAAAATAGTAAAACAAAGAATAGAGGATGGTGAAATAATGATTAATTATTACATTTCACTAAAAAAAGTACTTATAACCTTTAGAGTTTCATATTTGTAATATTAAATTCGTAACAAATTATTCAATATTTAGAAAAAATGCATAGTTCTCTTCACATTATAATTGCATTGTTTGGCATTTAACTAGAAGATATTTAATCCTGCCTGCAAATCTCGTAAGGCAGCTGAATCTTCAGAATAAGTAACTGGAGGGTCCAGTTACTCTTATCATTTCTCCTATTATTTCTCCATTTTATGAAGTTTATATGAGTTTAAAATTGGGCTTGATTAAATCTCCAGCTAAACGTTGCCATTTAAACGTAAATTGCCATTTAAACGTAGATTCAATCAATTTTCATAGACGTGGATTTAAAAAAAATCTCAAATTGTTACTTGTAATAAGTCGTTGGAGATATATAGGTATACATTCCGTCTCAGTATTGTAGGGGTATAATTTTGGATTTTTGTCTTATATATTTTGAGAGATGTTATGATATTATGATTTGAAATGAAAGAATTTCATAAGTTGAGTTATTATTCATATGTTAAATGAAATTCAAATACTTAATGTTATGCAAACTTCCCTTTATAACTATGAATATACGATTTCACCATTGAAGTAATGATCAGTTGCTTGTCTCCTGGATTAATTTGATCTCTTTTAATTTACTTTCAAATGTGTACTAAAGGTGAAGAGAGACCAATCACGATAAGAGCTTGCCTATTCATCCCAGCAGCTCAACGGTAGAGCATCGGCTGGATAGAACGAAGATCATTGGTTCAAATCCTGGTTGGGGCAGCAATGTTCTTTACAATGGCGCCTGAACAAATCAACCATGTAGGTTAATGCAACGATTTCGGAGGTCTGAAAACAACCCTAGCACGGATTCAGTGGACTCTAGTATATTGAGCGCCGGTTTCAATTCGGGAGGTCAAAAACCACGCATAAAGCTAACTTGAATAATAAAAATTGCAGCAGGAATCTAACTTGAGGTAAAAACAGCAGGATGTGGTCAGTCAGATTGTCAAGTTGCGCATCAATCGGACATTGGAGAGAGAAGAATGCAGAGTCCACTTCGACGATAAAATCTTGCAATTCTGTCCCAGTAACTGAAGAGTAAAGCTTCGGCTGGCCAGTACGCAGATCCATGGTTAGATTCCCGGTTGGGGAATAGTAATTTGACTTAGTTAAACTAAATTGCGTTCCTATTTTAGATACCAGAGTAAGTAGATCAATTCTACCCTTTTTAGCACTTTTCATTACAGAACTGCCAACTTGAATTGGAATGAACGAAACTTGCTATGTGCCATAATTTTGCGAACCCCTGTGTAGACCAATAAATACAGCCTGGCATTAAATTTTATAAATATTTATAACACGTTACCTAAAACTACCATGTATTTCTTTCTCATATAACTGCCGAAATAAGGGTTTCCAAAACTAGTATATAGCACTCCTGTTATAGATATCAGCATCCATGAATTGGTCGTGTGATTTTTAGCGTTCTTTAGCACATGATAGCCAGTACCTGTAATAGCAGAAAGAACTTGCTATGTGACTCAATTTTTGCAAACATCTGATGAGACAGATAAACGTTGTCTTACTATGCAGTCGATAATCAATTTCATAAAGATTAAGCTCAGGCTACACAAGACTGAAACAGCCAAGTTCATTCTCACAGAGCTATCTAAAACTGGGATACCAAATTTAACATCGCACTGCCATTGTGGACCGATTTTGTGATTTTTGGTGCTCTTCAATGCACGGAATAGCCACTACCTGTAATGGCAGCAAAAGAAAACGTTCTATATGATACAATTTGGCGAATTTATGATGAGCCCGATAAACTTCTTCTTACCACGTAGCGGGCATCCTATTTCAGGATCGAGCTTAGGTTCTTATCTGTGATTTCATAGTCAAATAGTTTACTTGAGAGTTTTAAGTACTTTGCAATATCCATTTATAAAGTGACTTCTCGAGCAAATAAAGTTATTAATACACGTTCGAAAGATTTTATACTACAATTAAACCCTGATTCAATAAACGCGGAACGAGCAGAATAGTGCAGTGAGCGATTTTAGAAAAGCAGGCGCTTTTCTTTTGACTCCAAATAAACAAGTCCTTTCATCTTGTTTGATTTCGGATTACGGAGAAAATAAAGTAATTTCACTAAATTCAAACTCACGACAGTATTTAAATGCCAAAACAAGAGTTAATTAACTCAGGAATTTTCGCACCTTAAGTTGATATTAAATGTGATAATTAAACTAGCGTAGATGAGATGGAGATACTTATTATTTAGTTTCTGGAATAAACTTTTTTATGCAAGTTGTGAGCACGATATTTGTATTCTTCCAAGCCGTGTGTGTAGAGGATGGGGGTGGGGGGTTGGCACAAAAATGTACGGTACGCCGCCCACTTCACCAATTAAGAAAATTAAGTCAAGTATTCTATCAGTTGGGTAAAAAAAAAACTTAGTTAATGTGCATACATGGAAGGAAAATTGAATACGCAAATGAAAAGAAAATGACTCATTTTAAGAATTGTATCTCTACTTTTTTTCGCATTATAACGATAAAACAAATCCCAAGTTAGAATAAAAAATTAGCTGCAAAAAGATCATTCTAATTTTATAAAATAATTTCTTATTTCTGTTACTGCAAAATATACAGGGTTCCTAGGAACAGGCCCGTCTATACAAATTGTGGGCTCCCAACAAATATTTATCTCGGGTCCCATTCCGATTTTCTCCTCTTTATGAATTTTTCATGTCTTCTCCAGTGTTATAGTAAATATCTGAGACCCAGGCTCCCTCTGAAACTCGCTCCCCATACTGGAGTGGTATTCGCCCCTCCCTATAGGTTGCCCTGCAGGGAAATTTCTTGCTATATCTACCGGGAAATTTCTTAACCACCCCAATAACTTCATAAGAAATGGTCCATAAGTGTACGCGTTAGGTCTATTTATACTAAAGTGAGCATGCTCGATCGAATAAAAGTTATTGCAGCGCTCATAGCGGAGAAAATGATTATTTAGGTTAATGAACTCTGCAACAAAGCGAGATAGACAATAAAAGCCAATTATTATATTGTAGAACATGTTTAATAGTAACTTTTAAAAAATACAACTCTTCCCATGATTTTGCAAAACATGGATGTGGAAAACATGTAAATTTATCAAATTGCGATTGTCGTATTTTTAGGTGTGTTTGTACCCTATAAATACGAAAAGATCCCCTATTGTAATCGGTTTGGCCGTCAGGCTGTCAGTCGGTATCCGTCTATCTGTATGCAACATAGCAACATCCACCAAGTTTATTTTTTTACTTTTTGGTTAATGTCTTATGGGAGAAAAGTGATTTGTGAATTCAAAGAAATTTTAATAAACATATGTGCTGTTATTCAATTATTTGATACGTGAAATATTGTTTTCGTTAATTAAAATTATTTTAGATAATTAAATAACATATCAAGTAACATATAAAATATAGCCTATTATCTACCACCAACATTGAGGGACAAATAATTTGATTACGAAAATTTAAGATGAAACACTTAAAATGCAGTATTTTAACATTCGATTTGATTGATGTAGCAAAGTTTTGTAATGTCAAACTTTAATAGCACTCTCAAAAAATAGTGCATTGCTTGATAGGAATTGCAAGTACATAAATTTAACGACGAACACACAATTTTTTAAATGGCCATTGGGTCCCATATACTATGCATTGTTTGGGGAACATAAAAGCAGGTATTACTTAAGAGTTAAAGTTTGAAGAGCACATATTTAATTGAAGCCAGAGAATAGATTGCTACATCGAAATTAAATTTGCGCAAATGTTGTGTAAATCCAACACACTGAATTCATAACAGTTGGGGAACGTGATTTTAACTCTCAGTTCATTGCACGCAACGTCCCGTGTTCACTGAAGATACCAATTACATGGAATATGTAGAGGGACCGTAGTTATAAATGCTGGAAATACACAGTTTACTGAATTACTAAAGATGATCTTAATTTTACACATTTTCCCCTAAGTCTAGATATAAAAGTGCGCAAAACACCGAAGGTTGCAGTCTTTATATTCGTTTAATTAAATACGTTTGTGTATGAAATGAATAATATTGAAAATGATATAAAATTTGCACTTTTTATAATTTTGTTGGGCACGCTATATTAAATAACTTGAATATGGGAATATTGTGAGAACATTTACTTTCAACACAATGAGTAATTTTATGGATTTACACGAATATATACACGAATAAGAAATTGAGCTATAGCCGCAAAACTTGCCATGTATAAATCGTTTGAGGAGATATGCAAATGATTAAAATTTGGGAGCAAAAAACCTTTATTAAGAATTAGTGGTAACCAGATGGCATTTTAGTAAGTGGTAAACTCACTCTTGGCAGCTATATAAGCCGGTATTTGGTGAGGTATAGTGCCAATTCAGTTGTGTATGTCCCCTTGAAGAAGATTCTGCCACAAATGTTGCAACTAGTCAGCTAATTCAGTGATATTCTAAGCAGGCTACAACAACGTCTCATCACGGTGTTTTCGCGATTATTAAAAATCTATAAAAAAAATTGTGGACTTATCAAAAATTCGACTTTTAGCGGCTCTTTTAAATTTATCTCACCCGAGTTTCTAACTTTTTTTAGGTAAAGATAGGTTTTAAACACACCCCTCTTTTTCCCCTTAAAAACGAGGTTTTTTAGAAATATTTAAAAATCTATCAAATTTTTCGAATTTTAAAAATTTGGGACTATTTTCGGTTTGATTGATACCTACGTTTAAAAAAAATGGAAAACAAAATTTCATGGATTCAGAATAGCTCCTACATACAAACATACATACGTACATAGATACATACGCGGCCAGCTTTTAATAGCACAAATAGAAAAATTACCCCCCTTTTTAACACTTTACAACAAAGTTGAAAAGTGTTTATGACTTTGTTCATTCTGTCTGTCTGCCTGTCTGTCCGTTAGCACGATAACTGCCGTGAAAATGACTTAATCAAAATGAAATTTTAGTATGTTGTTCAGACGGTCTGTTGGACCTATGGGAATATAAATGAATAATATCACCCAATTAGTTTTGGATTGAACCCGGGTTGAAAAAATGAAATACATTGAGCCCTATGGGACCTAATTTTTCAAGCATTTTATAAGCGGATTTAAAATTCACAAATTGCTTCGAAAATTTTAGGTCATATTCAAATTGTTCCATAAAATATATAAAAAAAAATTCAGCGAAATATATTCAGTAGTTGTTTAAATAAAAATTAAAATAATAATAACACCTCTTATATGAAACGATCAAGTGACCATGACATGAAAAGATCACGTGACCCACTTCAAATAGATATATGGCGTCCATCTTGTCTCAAAATCGTGATTTTTTAAGTTTTTTTTTATTCATATTGAGTGTTGTATCCGTCCTAAAACCACTTTATTTTGACTGTGCATCTACATACTGAAACAACGCAATTACAATATATTTGAGTTTAAATGATCATCCAAATTTGTTTATTTCTACAACGAAACCTATTTTTCACTTATGTAAAATGTAAACAGCAAAATATGTAGAATGAGTTGTATTAGAATTGCTGTATTTCTTTAACACAATATTATTTAGCCCATGGCGTCTACATAGCTGATATGAATGAAATATTCATTGATTTTACAAAGAGAAGGACGATTTTTTTGATGAAGTTTTAAGCATAGAGTTTAATTACTTGTAGCTCCATGGTCTTAATTTTTAAATAAAATAAATTATTATAGTATTGTGATGAATGACATGAATGGGAAAAAGTTATGAATGAAATGCTGTTTTTATAGAGAGATCCAGGCGTGTTATTTTTTTCTATGACGTCATTTGAATGAATTTCAGTTGTTTTCGATGAAGTTTTCAAATATAATAAATTATTGTAGCATTATGATAATTCTAAAATTATTACCGAGGAATGTATCACATTTTAGAGATGTTTGAACCAGGCAATTTATATTTCAATGCCGTCATTTGAATGAAGTTCATTTTTTTCGATGAAGGTTTAAGTTTTCAAATATAATAAATTAATGTAGTATTGTGATAAGTTTTAAAATATTACCGAGGAATGTATTGCATTTTAGACATGTTTAAATAAAATTGCATTGCAGTTGGAAAGTGTTTCATAATCAATGCTTTAAGCAGATTGATCTTTCTTGTTTTTAAATGTGATCACTTTTTCCCTTTAATATTTTGTAACGTTACGCAAGCACAACGCTAGGAGATATATAAAATCATATTTTCTACCAGAATATTTCTGTATACATGTATGATATGGACAGTTAGTTCCTTCAGGGATTATAATTTTAGGCTGTTAAAGGGTTAAAATCTGATGAGCGGACATTCATAATAATATATATGGCAAAAAGTCAAAGTTGAGCTCGCTATTTGTCATGTAAGTAAATTATTTGCAGTATTGAAACAGCTAAAAGACTCTTTCGTATACCTACACAGTGAACAAGGTTCGAAGAAGGCAGCAGCGGGCTTTATTTCCTTAAATATTGATCCTAGACCTGTACTTGCAATTACAAAGTTTCCGAAAATAAGGTGATCTTAAAATATGATGCAATGCTCTGGTGTATTTCTGGACAAATTCAAAATCCAATTTCTTAGACGTGCCTTGTAGAGTAAAAATGTAAAAATTCCATTTAGTAGAATATTTCTATCACCTTCATTATTAAAAGAAAAGAAATAAAGTTCAAAATTACTAAAACATGAATTCTTAAAAATATTAGAAAACGGATTTTTTTATTTATATCATTTTACCATGATTTCATACTTAAATTCAATATTATACATAAGGTGATCTTAAAATTATAATGCAACTTGATGGCTAGTATTTCCGATTTAAAAAGTATGTAGTGACTTATATTGCTTTTGCAATGTCTATTACCATTTAAATTCAAAACTTTATTTCAAAACTGTTCTTAAAATGAAATTATTAAAGTTATATTACTTTACCATGCCTATTGCACAATTAAATTCCAAATTATAAATAAGGAAAAATTAGGAATTTTGGGTATTTTTAGGAAAAATTATAGGGTTTTTTTTATTTCGGATAAAAATTTATACAAGATTTCCGCAAATTTTCAAGGAAAAAGTACAGAACATTTTTTATCTAATGAAGAACGTTCTATTGAACGTAATGTACTACGTAAAGCACATTCTATTGATTGAAACTTTTATTCTGACCCATGTAAAATACTAGATTTCAGAATTTTCCAGAAATTTCCACTCACAGAGGCTATTATAAAATGTCACGCCCTATTTTAGGAAACTGGAGTTATATGTCTAAGAATGTAATTGCAAGTATGCCTCTGATCAATATATAAAAATGTAAAGCATGTTACCAATTTTTTTGGGAATCGTATTATATATAGGTAAAGTCCTACATACAAAAATATAGTGATATAAAATTGGTTTTTCATTCCGTGGAAATAATTCAAATGAAATTAAAATGAAAGTTCAATCAAGGAGAATAAATTATTGTAGGTATAGATAAAATATATATAAATATGTGCAGTTTTAAAAGTATTTTCAATAGAACTTGTAAAAAGATACATTACTTTTCAATACATATCAAAATAATTCTAACTATTTTACCGATTTTTTAAAAAAAAATAATCCTTCCTCTTTTCCGAATCTATGCTTAGTACAGGCAAAGTATAGGCAAAATACAGTGGGAAAAATTCTAAAATCCAAACAAGTTAGAGATTAATAGCTATTTTCAGGTTAAAATACGAAACAACCAGTTGGAGGGGGGAAATATTCTGGGAACCCTGTATAAAGCTATAACCCGTTACCAACTATTTTTAGCACACTCACAGGCAGACACGGGTAACGTCTTACATGTAAAAATAAAGCGCGAAAAGATTTTACATACAGTAAAAATAATTAAAATCCAAGTTCAATCAAAAGAAAACAAATAATTATATATTTAGACAAAATGTATATAAATATTTGCATTATTTAAAATATTTTTATAGGCACACTTTGAATTTATCAAACGAAAACAATGACATAAGTTATAAACAAATACAATATAATTTATAGAAAGGGTAATTACCCTCCGTATTTTTCTTTTTCAAAGAACTACACTTAATCATGATTTTACAAATACTATATTTTTAATTGCCATAACAAAAAAATCCAAACAGTTTGAAACGTAAGCTCATTAGACGTGATTGGACTAGACCCGATCTTTAAATTCATATCGATCACAGAAAATCAAAATATGGAATTTAGAAAAAAAAAAAAAATTGGTTCTTCGAAAACTACTCATTATGTTCTAAAATAATACGCTATTTATTTGAAGGTATTTCTACCCGATACAAAAGTCTGCTCTCTGTAGCTTTTTATTTTTTCCAGTCAATTTGATGGAATTTTCTTCAGCCGAACATTTGTCTTGTCAAAAACAAAGAGCATTAAAGAAAACCATTTAAGGTTGGGTTTGGGTTTCATCCCTTTTTTGGTTTCTCTTCTCCCGTTTCCCATTTGATAATCTCGGTTGGCGAAAACTGTTTTCCTATCAACATGTAACAGCTTTGAAAAATGAAGCCCACCGCAAATTGGAGCGTGAAAAATGAATGAAGAGGGGGCCTTTCTTTTCCAAATTACTCTCATCGTTGGTTCAACAACGTAAATTGGACGAGTACTGAGTTTTATTAAGAGTCGGTTCCGTAGGAAACAAACGCATTAGTACTGAACAAGGATTGGCCGCTCCAAGGTGCGTAAACCAGGTTTTCTTTAATGCGGTTTAATTCTATAGGATGTTGTTCTTATAGAGAATGCCAGTTGAAATTGTTTATGCAGCAAAATATATTTAACAAGGAATTTATGAAGGATCTTTCATGTATGGTGACACGTGCTGTGTACGCTGCATTTTTAATGGAATTATTATGGATCTGTATTCGATTTTTCAAGCTTATTTTGAGCAGTCATGCGAAATTTCGAAAAGCCGGAAATGGCATCTCCAGAAACGGAACAACGTGAACCCCCCCTAGCCCCTCGGAAATTCGATGCTGAATCCATATCAGAAATTATATAAGCTCTATCTACTTAAAAAAAATAACGTTTTAGGGAAAATACTTGAACCGGAAGTAGAAAAGAAACCAAAGTTGGAAAAAAACGGAAAGTGAAATCCTTAGCGAATTCTCTGCCCTCTAAGGAACTTGATGTTGAATCTATATCAGTTATCATCTAAGCTCACCGCCGCCGTTTGCCAAATCGTTTTAAAATCGAGAGATTTCCTGTGAAAGCTAGCGCCGGATCTATGGCAAAAAATGATTTTTACTAAAAACATGATGATTTAGAATACATTGCTATGTGTCGCCTTTCATTTTAGTTAAAATCCAATAAAAATAACTCTGTTGCAATTTCAAATGAAGTAATATTAAAATTATTTATTTAAACCGGACCTATAACATCAAATGATTTGCAATTTGGTATGGTGATTTAGAATACATTGGTATATGTCGTCTCTTATTTTAGTTACAATCCAATAAAAATAACGCTGTTGCCATTTCAAAAGAAGTAATGTTTAAATTATTGATTTAAACAAACAAAATGCGATTCTTTTGCCTTTAGCGAGCGCTAGTGAGTTACGGGGATTGAAGAGAGTCAGCGAACAGAAAGCGCAGCCCCTTTAAAATAAACCCACTATTATAAAATGAACGCGTTCTTAGTAAATATTTTTAATTCGATGTGAATGGATACAATTGCTTATATATTACAACAAGCCGTCCTTGATATATTGGAATTTTTTCTTTTTTCATAGTACTTTAATTCTCATACAACTTGAGGAAATCGAATAAGATTTAGTGCGATTTTTCAAATCAATAAATATCAGAAACTTATTAATCATCGGAAAACTGAAGACTTTAAATTTTTCAAAAACGAGTTTTCAAAATATAATTTTAAATTTGCTGCCAAAAAATAAAGCATTATATGAATATTTTTTTATTTAGAAGTTAATGTTATAATTTACAGAACGAAGGTAACTTTTGCTGTTTTGGGGACATTGCATGTTGTGATCTAAAATTAAGAAAATTTTAGGGAATTTAAATATTTTCACCGTTATCAAATGACTTATTGCTTTGCAAGTGCTTTAAGTAAACTTAAATTAGCACTTATGTTTAGTAGTTACTCGCTTTTCTCGAGATATTAAAAAGAGCACAATATTTCTCGAAATAAAAAAGCGAAATATGAAATTTAGTACGCTTATTTTAAAATCTATAATACCAAAAATATGGAAGTGCAATTGAGCGGCTATTCCATGCTGACGAGCCCATAATATGCCCGAAACCGGTTCGTGGATGCTGTTATCTTCATAGGCCTGTCTTCCAAATTCTTATTTTAATTGGTAGTACTAATAATTCTATTCAATTTTAGTAAGGTGTAGTAATAAGGACTTTCTAATTTCTATTAGTATTTGTCCAATTCATATCTGTTAATCTGTAAAGAAAGTAAAGTGTGGGACATAACATACATTTTAAAACAGATATGAATAGAAATTTCAAAATGGAGTAATATCAGGTTCGAATTAACCAATGCTTTGAATTAACCGAATTAGTCGAATTAGTGAATACAAACTGTATGCGTTAATATATTTATATTTTAATAATCTTCAGGACTGATTTTTCAGATAGAAGCCAAATGCAGTATCAGATCATTCAATGTGCAGTGCCAAAAGACCAGGTACCATTTAATGAATAACTTTCGAAGGAAAATACGCTTGATGAATAAGTGCAAACCCCAGCTGAGGCTACACGGTTAGGAGGGAAGTCACTAAGTTGTAGCACGTTAAATTGTTTATCCTAATTTTAGTCTGTAGAATTATTTTCAAATATTGATTAAGAATATGCGGTTAAATTAAGTAAAATGAATGAACGAGGTGTTGAAAGGCAGTTCACACATCTCACATAGAACACTCAATAAGGACTCCAACTTTTTCTATATTACAACGGATATACTTACTTGCTCATGTTTTTATGTTGATGCATTATCGTGCTTGTTGTAATGATGTCGATTTGTAGTATGCAAATTTTGCCTATCAATGTGGATAGTATTTACGCTTGTTGGTACGATTTTCATATAATGCCACTGAGGAAGGGTATAGTGATACCCGAAAAGCACTCTGGCTCTTAATCTATGTGTAGGTCTATAGGATGTTTATTAAATGACTTTTGAAATCTAAAGATTTCGTCTTTAATTTATTTAAATCAATTTACAATTTTGACGTATTACCACTCTAAGTAAGTATACTTAATTTCATTTAAAAGTGAAACATCCTCCATGAGCGTGGTCCCTTCATTAGCAGCATGGATACGTGTGATGACAGTACACGATTTCGCATTTTGAATGGTTGCAGACGATAGGATATTTTTATGACGCAAAACAGCAAGTACCACAGCCTGACAAACTTCGAACGCGTTACAATGAACTGAGACGGGCGCCAGTTTTTGGCATTTAATTCAAATAAATTTATATGTGGTCAGTAACAGTTCCCATGCACATCGAGAAGTCACGTGGTCCTTGCGGGCCTGGAGACCGCAGGCAGTGACGTCCAGTGTACCTCCGGCCAGTGAAAACTTATTCGCACCAGGTATCTCCGGATAATGAGAGCAGAGCTATGGAGATACATGGGAGTGCTATCAGCCAATGGACCAAAAACATACAAGGAGGATAAATAAAAAAGGAGTTTTAGAAAACAATGCAAAAGCAACACGGCAAGAGCAACATAAAAAAATTAGAAAATAGTGAAAGATAAATTGACAGAAGTGAGAGAGACATGAGAGTGATGAAATCCAAGATGAGTGAAAAAATGACATGAATCAGCATAGTTTTAAGATCAAAAGTCAGGATGCGCTCAATATAAAGGAAGGTAACCGCCTTAAAAAAGATGACCCTGGCCAAGATGACTCCTCCAAGCAACTCTGAAACCGGTACAGCAATAGCAACAGGTACCCTTTTTATTTCCCATAAGGAATTCGTGTTTTAGTAATCAGTTTAATATAAAAGATCCCGCTCTATCATCACACTTCGTCTCCAGGTTAGATTGAAATTTAATGAATGAGGACTGTTAAATTGTAAAGTGAAAGGATATTATTAATAAATAATTAAATTTTCAAAAACAAAGCGTCATCAATTAAATAGTGTGCATTTAATGTTTTCATCATGTAGGCCGCATGTTTTTTATAGGTGGACGCCGAATTGCAGAAAAAGGTGGTTCATGTATCGGTCCACAGCGACCACTACTACCATACTAATATAATATTATCCCCAATATTTTCACCACAGTACAGATATACGCCCTTGTCAGACCTCGATACGAAACGAGCTGAGCAACATCGCGAAGGAACTTGCCTTAGCTAAGTCCAGTCGACAAACTAGGCCTATGAATAGAGCTTAAAATGGAGATTAATCCGTATTTGACCATCGTCCTAAATACAGGACAGTACATATAACCTGTTATATAATTACAAATATGTATTTTGATTTACTTTCAACTTTTAAAAGAGTTGTCACAGATTCAACAATTGCATCCTTATTATTTATTTAATTTTTAATCATCCAAATGGTATCAGACATTTTGTGAATGTATCCATTTTCACAATTTCGTTTTCAATTTATTAGGTATATAAATGCCAAGTTATTTTTAAACGTAAGTATGAATCAAGTATACTTATTTACCGGAAATGTTCAATACTATTATACTATAAAAAACATTGTTCAAAAAAGTATATTTAGAGAGCATGTTTAGTTACTTATTAAAACTTCTTCTTTATTATACTTGTCCTAAAATAAGACAATGGTAAAATCTACTACTATGATTCCGTTATTGTAGCAAAACCGGTACTATCTAAAAAATAGTCCATTTTAGTTTTGTAAACGGTTTCATTCGAAACACAATGGTTTGAAACATCCAATTACAATAATATAACTTCAATTAATATTGTTAGTCTTTATTATTTAAATTTTTTTTCAAAAAATTGGGTTTTTTACGTGAACTGAATGAGCTAAATATAAGTTATAGGACTTTTCAATTTTAATAATTGTACCAATTTAATAGGGTCACAGACAGATACATACAGATCCAAATCGGTTATTTTGTGTTTAGGAGTGCTCAGAACATATAGATCCATACAGGAGCAAAACACGAGGGCCCAAAATGTAGGGAGCTATATTGGATGGCTCATAAAACACAAAACGGGATTTAGAATCATAGAAATAGTAGGAAGTTAGGCCTGACATGAAATCTTAAAGGAAGACCTGAGCGGAATCTGTTACGCGACTAAATCTATCAGCATCCACAAGTTGAATGGTTCAGTTACTCCAATTCTTTTTAACACTTTACAGCATAGTTAAAAAGTGTTTATGACTTTGTTCATTCTGTCTGTCTGTCTGTTCGTTCGTACGATAACTGCCGTAAAAATGACTTTATCAAAATTAAATTTTAGTATGTTTTGACAGTATGTGGAACATATGGGGATGTAAATGAATAAAATCACCCAATTAGTTTTGGATTGAACCTGGGTTGAAAAAATGAAATACATTGAACAATATGGGACCTAATTTTTAAAACATTTTTTAAGCGAAGTTAAAATTCACAATTTGCTTTGAAAAATTTAGGAAAAATTCAAATTATCACATAGAATATATAAAAATAATTCAGTAAAATATGTTTGGCATATTTTTAAATAAAAATTAAAATAATAATTACACCCATATAATATGAAGGGATCACGTGACACACTTCAAAATAAAATATGGCATCCATCTTTTTTTCACAGTAAAAAAATTGTGATTTTTTAAAGTTCTTTTAAATTTATATTTAGCGTTGTATCCGTCCTAAAACCGCTTTATTTTAGTGTATTTTCTGTGCATCTATATTCTATGCCAACGCAATTACAGTTTTTTTAGTTTAAATGATCATCAAACGTTGATTATTTCTACAACAAAGTCTAATTTTAATGAATGCAGAATGTAAACAAGTGATTGTAAAATGAGTTGTATAAGAATTGCTGAATTTTTTTCACTCAAAATTATTTTAACTCTGGAGTCTGGAATAAAAGTGTATGAATGAAATATTCATTGCTTTTACATAGAGAGCCAGACAATTTATATTTTGATGACGTCATTTGAATAAAGTTCATTTTTTTCGATGAAGTTTTAAGTTTTCAAATGTAATAAATTATTGTAGTACTGTAATAATTTAAAATATATTAGCGCTGAATGTAGCGCATGTTAGAGATGTTTAAATAAAATTGCATTTCAGTTGAAAAGTGTTTTATAATCAATGCTTTATGCATGATTAATCTTTCTTGTTTTAGACTTTTTTAAGTTATATTTACAACAGACGATTTTTTGTTAATATTTTTATCATTGAATTTATTTACAGCTTTTGATTCCTTTGTTACAACTATTGCAATCGAGCTAGTCTATTGTGGCTACTATTGTAATATGTTTCAAAACAACAACCGTTTGTTGGTTATTCTTCAAATCAAAGTATTGAAAACCAATGCTGTGATTAATTAATTTTTATCTTAAAATGTCGGAAGATGTTGAAAATAAAGCAACATACAGTTATTGGAGATGAAATGGTTTTTTACATACCTCAATTTCCATGTTACCCAGAACTATGAAATGTGAGCCATTTTTATGCTTAAATTTGAAACGGTTTTGATATTCAGAATTTTTATGAAGTGTCACATTTAGAGACCATTAGTCATTTTGCCCGGGCGAAGCGTAGATGGAAATGGATAATATACAGGGTTTTCTCTTCTGTCCGTATGCATCCTTTTACCCTTCGATTGAAGTCTTCTAGAGCTACAGAATAGGAGTCTACAAAAACATAGTTGCTATTCAATTGGTAGATCCTATTTCTACAGCTCTAGAACACTTCAATTGAAAGTTAAAGGTATACTTAAGGACTTAAAGGGGAGCTAAAGAACATAATTTCCAAAAGTTGAAGGAATGCATTTAGCAGGCCTTAAAAATATGTATAACTGTAAAACTAATTCTAACATTTTGGAGGAAATAATACGTAAAACACAAGACTATATTAAATTTAAAAGTCACAATTGATCGGTTCTAGCAATCGATCTTAAATCACCTTATTATCACGCCTCCCTATGCCAGCCCGGCCGTATGTCAGATAGTGCCGTACAAACATTAGTTAGGAGCAGCATGTCAGAGCAATACTATATATTTATATAAATGACATGTGTGAGTATTCGTGCGTGTAAGAAATAAAGTAAAAATCAGGCGCCAACTCAATGAACGAATGGAAAAAAACTTTCATTCTGAGATATGCCTCAGTAGTATTTCATAGTATTGACTTCGACGATAAAAGCTTTCAATTCTGTCCCAGCAGCTCCCCGGTAGAGCGTCGGCTGGACAGTTCGAATATCCTTAGTTCGATTCCTAGTTGGGGCAGCAAGGTTTTTACAATAGTTCAAGAAAGAATTGACCCTGCAGGTTAGTAAAGTTAGTAGAATATAGTGGAGTGATGGCATGTTACCCTATTACGATACATGATACCCTATTACGACATGATGGCCCTATTACGATAAGTACGGATTCAGCTGGCGGGATTTCAAATTGGAAGATCAAAGACAACGCAGGATACTAATCTAGGTAAAAATAGTTGTATCAGGAGGCTAACTTGAGGTAAAACTACCAGGTATTTTTATAACTAATCATCTTTAAACAACTAATGCTCGAAAGTATTTCATAAAATATATCGCCCATTGACAGTATGGCCATATTTAGTCCCTTTCTAAAAAATTCACCCCTTAGGTCAGTAAAGAAACTTTGTGGGAAGAGTAAATTCATTAATTAATTCAGCCGTTAATGGCAGCTGCTTTTCACTCTTATAGACATTGTTTTATTAGAATTTAACTGGATTTCTACAGCATTTGATGCATTGAAGCGTCCATTTCGACTGTAAGAGATTGCAATTCCATCCCAGGAGCTCCATTAGGAGAACGTCGGCTGACCAATGCGAAGATCTGCGGTTCAAGCTCCGGCTGGGACAGCAAGAATCTTTACAATGGCAACTGATCAAATTAACCCTGCAGGTTAACATCTTGATATCAAGGGTCTAAAACTGACCTTAATAAGCTAACACGGATTCAATGTACTTTGGGATATTAAACACCGATTTAAAATCGGGCGGCCAACGTCCAAGCTTGGGGGTAACCTAGAGGATAAAAATAGCAGGAAATGGTTAGTTATATTGTCAAGTTGCACGTCAGTCTGACATTAGCGGGAGAAGAATGCAGATTTTCACTTCGACGATAAGAGTCTACAATTCCGTCCCAGTAACTCAATTGTAGAACGTCAGCTGGCCAGTTCGAAGATCGTGGTTCGATTGCCGGTTGAGGGAGGTTCTTTATAACATTTTATTACTGAATATTACAATTTTTCATATTTATTAAATTATTACATTTTTTTTCTGGAGAGTAAAATTTTGAAAGACTTATTATTTTATTTCAGGAAATGACATAATTTCTAGGCGCAACAGTAAAGCACAAAAATAATCAACGGAAGAAAGTTTTCTTGTTAAATCTTTTACGTAGGAAGAAATCTTTCTATTTCCCACAGGACACCTAGCTGCATATTTTTACCGCATATAATGACGTTTGTTTAGACATTGTAATGCCAAACTTTCTTTTAAAAACTTCCTTTGAAACTGCTTCACGGAAATGAAATTATTGAACAATATATATATAGTTTTATTGGTAAATTCTGTAATCAATTAATTCTTAAATTATTTAAATAAACCTAACGTGTACACGTATGGACTTTTCCTTACAAAGTTATAGGGTGTTTAAGGAATTTCCTTACTGTAAATAATGCCGAGTCAAACTCTTTTCAAAAGTTTTCATTCAAACTGTTTTATTTTTAAATTAGCATGTATATTACGTTATTAGCATTTTATAGCTACGTTTTGAATAGTTTTAAACAAAGCACCATAAAAAATGTTTAAAAATCCAGCTTCACAATAGGAAATAAAATGTCTGGCATGAAGCACATAGTTTTCTTGTTACATAAAGAATTTAGGAAGACATTTTTTTTTCTAGTCGATGTTTGCAACTGTCGGGTTTTATTGGATTGAACTATTTTGTTTTTTGCTTCATTTTTTATGCCCGCATTAAGAAAAGTTAGTTGTTTTCTTTTAGAAAACGCAAGCCTCTCTGAAACAGCGAGCTTCTAAAGAAGATATTCTCTAGAGTCTCAAATATATACATTCTTAATACTTTCAATACCACCTTAAAGAAATCAGACTATGCAAACTATGCAAATGACACTATGCAAATTATTACACTGTGCAAATTACACTATGCAAATCACACTATGCAAACTATGCAAATTACACTGTAAAGCATTTGCAAGCAAATTACTGAAAGTTCTAGGGGAATCAGCTGCTTCGAAAGACGACAATTAACTGAATATTTCAGAAATAAAACTGGAATTTTCATGAACGCATGTAATTCCAGCTTTTCTGATAATTTGCTTAATTATCAACAGAGTAGCTGAAAAAAATGAGCAGAAGTTGCAGAATGTGTTTCAGTGTACGTGACAACAATTGTGTTTCAGTGTACGTGACAAAACCAGGTCAAAACAATGTCTTTACTTAACAAACGCTAAGCAAGACCTGTAAGGTGGCAGGCAAAAAACGGCGGAATACATATATTTGGAATACCCAAACAGCGGAAGTGGAACCTTTGAATTATTAACAAAAATAAGGAAATAATGGGAATCAGAGGTAGGAAGAAATAGGCCATAAGAGATAAAGAAAGTAAAATTGCGAAAATAGAACTGAAAAGATGACATATGATGTAAGCAAGAAAGACATGAATTTTGGGATTCACAATCCCTTATTCAAAATCCACGGAAATATGTAGTAAATAACAAAATGAAGGAAACAAGCTGTTCCGGGGTTAAATGACTACCTTCATCAAAACATGAAATTTTACCAATGAATTAATGAAGAGATAACTAAAAAGACAGCAATAATTAAATTATTAACAAAAATTAGCAAAAATAACCAGTGCTACATTGGCTAAACTAATCAAATAACATACAATCAAACTACTTTAAATGACCAAATCTGGATATTGAAAATAAGAAAAATATGAACAAAAAAAGTAACTGAAACCGATGCCTTAACGAGATTGTTTACATATTCGAATCTCTTGACTTTTACCCGAAATTCAAACCCAGCTCCTACGCATCGATATGAACAGTGGCCGCAAGTGGGTATTGCTGATCGCAGAAAATCCTCTATGCTTTGAATATATGTATTTCTGGCTCTAAATATCTTCTTAAGCGTTTTCTTGAGGGAAATAATTGTGTTTTCTAAAAGAAAATAGCCGACTTAGCCTTACCCTTCTTTTTCATTAAAGAACTCTCAAGGATATTTTTTTTAAATTTTGACAATGTACCTCCCGGGGGCCGGGTAATTTCCCTAATGACATCACTAACAAAAACATTGTATCGCAGCTATTTTTCACAACAATGATTAAAACTATGAAGTCTCCCTGATCTTTGAGCCATAAATAAACTATTTTATGCATGATTATGTCAAATTTTGTCTTATGCTGCCATGTTAAAAAAATATTACATTCCATAACACATTTTATAATAAAGCCGTATATAAAGTTTCGTGAAAATCCATTAATATTTGTGGACGTTATCGTGTACACAACAAATCGACCGCCGATATCCCTCCAAAAATAGTCTAAACGTGTTCAGGAGGTCTTAAGATATATATTAGCATCAAAATCTCGAAATCGAAAATTTTCGTGAAAACAATACTTTCTCAATACTACTTAAGAGAAAGTAAGATAAGTAGTTGAGTAAAACAATCCATTACCGAGAGCTGCTAAACATCGACGAAAGTATGCATTCTTCAACCAACGGAACAGCTGGAAGTCTTACTGTTATATGTCAGCTAGGTGCATATTTTTACATTACATAATTCATTTTTTTACTTTCCCTACATACATAGTATGATGCATAGGGGGTGAAAATTCAAATTCGTGTTTTCGACGGAAAAGCACGTTTTAAGCTTCCCTGAACTCGAATCGATCGTTTTTTAGATAATGTTTGCGTGCGTGTGTATGTATGCATGGTAGCTTGTGTATGTGTGTGTATCTATGATAGCATGTGTGTGCATGTATCTATGATAGCCTGTGTTGAAGATCCAGACCACCCGGCTGGCCCAGAGGCTTACAGCAGGTTGTTGAGTGGCCGGATGATAGCATGTGTGTATTTGTGTGTCTTAATGTGTGTGTATCTATGATAGCATGTGTGTGCATGTATCTATGATAGCCTGTGTTGAAGATCCAGACCACCCGGCTGGCCCAGAGGCTTACAGCAGGTTGTTGAGTGGCCGGATGATAGCATGTGTGTATTTGTGTGTCTTAATGTGTGTGTATCTATGATAGCATGTGTGTGCATGTATCTATGATAGCCTGTGTTGAAGATCCAGACCACCCGGCTGGCCCAGAGGCTTACAGCAGGTTGTTGAGTGGCCGGATGATAGCATGTGTGTATTTGTGTGTCTTAATGTGTGTGTATCTATGATAGCATGTGTGTGCATGTATCTATGATAGCCTGTGTTGAAGATCCAGACCACCCGGCTGGCCCAGAGGCTTACAGCAGGTTGTTGAGTGGCCGGATGATAGCATGTGTGTATTTGTGTGTCTTAATGTGTGTGTATCTATGATAGCATGTTTGTGTGTGTTAGTGTATGTGTCTGTGAATACGTGGCCGAGATATCTCACAAAGCATTTCGAAAATAATTTGGCACGATTATTACAATCAGTGAATACTAAAATCCTATTGATTTTAAATACACTGTTCGAACGGCCTCTATAATTTTCAAATTAATTAAAAAAAACATTAAAAAGATCTAGATTTCTAATAATGATAATCCCAACCCTCCTTACACGAAAATGAATAGTTCTCGAGATATTTACGTTTTTCTTGAATTTTGAGAAACTGTCGATGTTTTAAAATGCATTAAATTGTCAAATGAAAAAAAGGCATTAAAACTGCAAATTGGATAGAATAAGTACCTGTGTCATTTTGGACAATTTATCTCAATTTAATGGGTTATGAAAAAGAAAATAAATTTGAGCCTGTAGGGAAAGTCAAGTGCTGTCCACATCAACTTCTTGCTCTTAAACTCTTAAAATTGTTTAAATACATAATTGTATATTTTCTGGATGCTACGGAGCTTGGAAAAATGTAAGGCAGTAATTTTTTCTCTAACTTCAAAGCCTTAATTCGAATTTTAATTTTTGGGGATCGTATTGTCAACAGTCGTGAATATTTTGGTTCTATATTACAGCATTTAAATGTTTTAAATGGCAAGCAGTTACCAGAGGTTGAACAATAGATGCCAAATAGTTGTTCATTTGGATGAACAATAGTTGTCAAAGTCAAACAGTTATTCAATCGAATGATAAACGGGTATCAAACAGTCATCAGGGATTTCCCATTTAGCTTTAAGCAAGGCAAATTCGTTGCTTAAAGGATGTGAAATGAGCAGACGTGAAATTTCACGAAAAGTCATTAAATCCAAGCAGCTGTAAGCTATTTTTATAGAATTCGAAAATTGGGGCAAACAAAGAGGTACAGTTAGACTATCTTCTCTTACTTCCCGTCATATAAGAGCCATATTCAATTAGGTATGTTTACAAAAACTATCGTTCTCCAAAATCAGAATTGATTTACAATTATCTTGTACCAACCGAACGAAATGTGCTGCTAAGAAATTCTATCGTTCAGTATTAAAAAACAAAATCCCAACTATTGTTTACAGGAAAAGCAAAAGGGGCGTCAAATTGAATTCGCTAAAAGGCATGAGACTTTTAGTAATGAGTAGGAAGACTGGGCGGTTTCTAGTATTACAGGCATTTTCTCCGTAAAGGTAAAACTTAATTTTCAAAGAGTCAAATTGGCCTTGATGGTTTTCTTATTGTGACCAGTGGTTTCACAGCTAAAAAACGACTTCGAATTACTTTTCATTAGCTAAAAATAAAATCATAAGCCTATCATGATATATAAGCTAAAATTTGTTGCTTAAGGCATATCTCATCACATCTTGTGATTTATCTGTCAGCATTGTAATACTTCAAATCATGTGTTTGCATCGACATAATCATGGTTTGAGGCCATAGTAGTATAACTACTGGACTTGACCAGCCAGAAGTGTCGCTCCACGAATAATCTGAGAAGCATATTGGTTCGTAAGGTACACGAAAAGGGTCAGCAGTAATAAGATAATGAGGAGCTAATGCCAGTCATCAAATCAGTCTGGCAGAAAATTCAATTATTTTAATGAGATTTTATGGCCAGCACAAAACATACGAAAAACGAGGAAATTTTCTTAATTCAACTCACTCAAACAAAAATAATAAATAAATATATATATATATATATATATATATACATATTAAATATATATATATATATATATATATATATATATATATATATATATATATATAATATATATATATATATACATATTAAATATGTATATATATATATATATATATATATAATTCTTATAGCTTTAATATCATTAAGCTGCCTTCCTTTTGTTCTTGTAATTTATTTAGTTGTTTAGAAACATTATTTTAAACCGGCTCTTTAGAATACATAGACTCTCTAATCCGAAGTATCACTATCTACATATTAATAACCTTAAGCACATTTGCAAAATTTATCACTATCCTGAAATTTTTTTAATATTATTATCAATAATTTCAAGTATTTATCATAGTAATATTGCAATTGGATATTTTATCCTTAGTTGGCGATATATTATTTTTACTTTCCCTGCAATACATGGTAATGTATAGGGAAAGTACTGGAATCAGGCTGAAAATCGCAACTCGAGTTTTCGACGGATGTACACGTTTCGGGACCTCTAGAATACGAAAAAACTATTTTTAGCATGCCGTCTGTGTGTGTGTGTCTGTTTGTCTGTCTGTGTGTCTGACTGTTTGTGCAAATTTTGTATCCACTCTAACCAAAGCACTAATCGACCAAATTTCATAAAATTCGGTAGATGAGTCACTTGTGGGCGAATCTGGTGCCGATTAGTTTTGGGTACGATTCGGGATCAAAAAACCCGCCTTGTTTTGTGAAATGGCCCGCAAAAATCGCCTGTATCCACTCTAGCTGAAAAACTAATAGACCGAATTTCACAAAATTCGGTAAATAAGTCACTTGTGGGTTACCTTGGTACTGATTAGATTTTGGTACGATTCGGAAAAAAATTAACCTGCCTTTTTTATCAAAATGGACCCTCAAAAATTGTCAAAATTGAAAATATAAAGCTACGCATGTTCAATATATCCATTAAATGCTTGTTTTATACGTAATGTTTAATGGAGAAAAGAATAAGACCAACCCCATTACATAGGACTAGCCGTTCTCGAGATATTTTAGTTTTTTCATATTTTCTCTACGCCACCTGTGAAAATAAGTCCAGTTACCAAATGAGAACTAAAATTAAATTAAAAGTTAATTACATTTAATTAAAATAAAGAGAACGTAGATATTAGTCTGCAGGGAAAGTCATGTGCTGCCCACATCGGATTTTTACTTTCCCTACAATACTTGGTAATGTATAGGGAAAGTATTGCAATCATGCCGAAAATCGCAACTCGAGTTTTCGACGGATCCACACGTTTCGAGGCCTCTAGAATACGAAAAAACTATTTTTAGTGTGACGTCTGTGTGTGTGTCTGTGTTTCTCTCTGTCTGTGCAATGTAATGCAATCCACTCTAACTAAAAAATGAATGGACCGAATTTCATAAAATTTGGTAGGTAAGTCACTTGGGTATGACCCTGGTGCTGATACGATTCGGTACGATATAGTTTCGGTACGATTTGTAAAAATACAACCCGCCTTTTTTTGCGAAATAGCCCGTAAAAATTTCATGTTTCCACTCTAGATAAAATACTAATTGACCAAATTTCACAAAATTAGATAGATAAGTTACTTGTGAGATATTCTGGTGCTGATTAGATTTTGGTACGATTCAGAAAAGAACAACCTGTCTTTTTATACAAAATGGCCCGCAAAAATCTAAATAAAAAAGACTACGTATGATCAAATGTATCATATAAATTCTTGTTTTATACGCAATTTTTGACGAGAAAAAGAATATAACACACTCCATTATACTTTAGGACTAACCGTTCGTTCTCAAGATATTTGAGATTTCTTGCATTTTTCTTACGCCGCTTTTGGAAAAATTTCCAATTACCAAATAAAAACAAAAATTGAATTAAAAATGCAAATTTAGTGCTATTTTGTGCAATTAAACTCAATCTAATGAATTATTGATGAAATAAAGGAAATATGAATTCGAGTCTGCAGGGAAAGTCATGTGCTGCCCATGTCAGATTTTCATGGATATCACCCTCCATTTCTTTTCTCCATGTCTCTCCTCATATCCTGAATCCTATCCTGAATCTTATATTTAAAAGTTTAAAGTCAAATCTTTTCCGTTCCCTCTCAAGTTCATTCCGGTGAGCGTGCTTATTTCCATTCGGAATGATACTTGTTATTTTCGCCTCCCAGCTTTTGGCTTTCAGTCTTCCACGTGGAGTCAGTCGTATCATGTAAAGTATCCATTTCTGATTTTTAATTCATTATAACTTCATTTTTACAATTCATGCATATTCTTTCAACCTGTTGGCAGTGCCAATGGGATTTATAGTTATATGCTATCGCCATAGTTAGAAACTGGTATTTATTTTGGTTTTAATTTAGAATGTACGCGCTATCATGATGCCGACTGCATTTCTAAATTGACCTCCATTTATTAAGCAATATGCTTTCTTTATATTTCAGCTTAGTTGCTTATCACCTTTTAGTTTCAACTGTATGTTACTCTGTGTTTTTTATCCTGTTTTTTATCAATATTTTTATCATGCGCTTATTATTATTGCCTTATGATTTTTATTTCTATTATACTTATATCTGATCAATTTAGGTGATGTTAAGCCTAACTCGCTTAACTTTGTTAATTGTTTCATTGTTTTTTAAATTTCCTTAACCTCTCTCCTTTATTATTCAATGTTCTTACATATTTTGCCTCATTTACTCTCTAATACTGTAATCTTCTTTTATTTAAAAGAAGTTTTTTGTATTAATGTCTTTGATGATAGATTATCCTTATTCTATTGTTAACTAATAGACTACATGCTTCATCTCTTCATATAGATAAGTTGCTAGCTAATATTTTCCATGTTTATATATTGAATATACACTCTAAGACAAAAAAATCGACGTACCCCGCAAAATAATCCGTTAGTAATGAAAGTGTACATGCAAATACCTGTTGACAGAATATGCAAATGATCATAAATTGGCAGCCACTGAATAGTCAGAACAACAGCGCATCGAAACTGAGCACCATGGTGGTGTATATAAAGAGCGAACCTCGCTTTCAGGAACAGAGCATGCAGTGGATTTCAATCGCGTTTACGTACCTTGATTGTAACAATGCCTCGCGGGCGAATTCGCGGCCACTACGAGCATATGAAGGAGTCTGAAAGAGGGCGTACGGTCGAACTACATGAGGCTAGATGGGCACATCTTCGAATCGCTCAGAATTTGGGTATGCAGAAATTAGACGATGTTGGCAGGAATGAGCCCAGAATGGCAGATTTCAGCGCCAAGCGAGCAGCGGATGGCTTAGAGCGACGACAGAGTGGAAAGAGAGGCGATTGTCAGAGCAGCTGTGACAGCAGGAGATTTGTCGTTATCAACCATCCAACGTGTGACAAACACGGAAGTGACCACGCGGACAATTAATGGAAGACTACGGGAGCGGAATCTATACTTGCGGCGCCCATTACGTCGCCTACCACTGACCACTATGCACCGTCAACAATGAATTCAATGGCCCGATCAACGTGGAATTGTTCGGATTGGGAACGGATTGTCTTCAGTGATGAATCCCGTTTCGAACTGAGTCCCGACGACCAGCGCAGGCGTGTCTGGAGACAACCCGGACATCGTCAGGATCCTGATCTTACTGTCACACACCACACGGCCCGACAACAGGGAGTTCTGGTCTAGGGTGCCATTTCGTTTGATAGTCGGACCCCTTTAATAGTCCTCCGTGGCACCATTACAGCACAGCGGTACGTTGCCGACATTCTACTACCCGTTGTATTGCCATTCCTTTCGCGACACCCCGGGCTAGCTTTTCAGCAAGATAATGCCAGACCACACACGGCATGCCTCTCTATTGATTGTTTGCGTGGTGCTTACGACACACTTCCTCGACCAGCCAGATTCCCAGATCTCTCGCCTATTGAGCACATTTGGGCTGAGATGGAGCGTCGTCTGCGACCATCCCAGGATGTAGACGAATTAGCTCGTCAATTGGAAGCCATTTGAACGACATCCCTCAGAACACCATCCGGCAACTTTATGCATCAATGCCACGTTGGGTAACAACTTGTATCAAGGCCAGAAGTGGACCAACGACATATTGACATGCTCACTTTGTGTAGATCTTTCAGTGCAATAAATCATCCAATTATTCTGAAGTTCTAATCATTTCTTTTTTTGTACATCCACATTACAAGTACCAAATTTCGTCTCATTTGGATACTCCTTTCTTGGTGAGTCGATTTTTTTGTCTTGGAGTGTATCTATAGTTACCTTAGTTAAAACTTTTTCTTACCATCTATGCTAGAGTTGGGTTATTAATTATTTAGATAGTTAATACAAAGTTATGGCTTTTAACATCTAATTATATATATATATATATATATATATATATATATATATATATCACAATATGTAAAACTGCTTTAAAATAGTTAAATACTTCCTTAAAAATAGCAGACATATGGAAATTCGGTAACTGTTAGGTCACTTATTTTTCATATCTCTGCTTTCTTTCTGTATGTTTGTTTGTTTGCTTGTTTTGTAAACAAATTCACAGTTTGGGGCGGATATTCTTTTCAAATTTAGTATAGATATTTTCTATTTCACTGTATACTCACACATGTTTTGGTAACCTCACACATATTTTCAGTTTCTACGACCAAGGATTGTCGATATATTAATAAAAAAAACGTAAAATTAAAATTTTCCATAGAAATAGAATTATGCAGACCAAAACATTTTTTGAAGAATATCATATCATGTTATTTATCAACGGAATTAAATCTAATCTGTTTATTTAACTTTTATGAATTAAATAATAGAGAAATTCATAAAAAAATGAATTTGAGAAATGAAACGTATCATATTTTTAAATGGGCTACATCAGTTTCAGCCTTGGAATATAAAATTACGGGAATTATTAATATCTGCAATGTCTTAAGTCATGCGTTTTATTTTGGAATTTTTTTTTATTTATCTATTTTCTATTGTGTTTAAACGAATATTGCAATGGGTTAAAATGATATATATGTGTATATATCGTTTGATACCATTTTAACTCTTACAATTTTGGGCAGTGACAAAACTTCATATATTCCATAAAATTGCTTGCAAACAGGATCAGAATATTTTATTCTTCAAATTTGCCTTTACAGATAATTTTATGTATCGAAAGCAGATATTCTTATACATCCCTCATTAGGGGTTTAAATTAGGTATTTTGAAGACAGGTATCATGTCGAATTCAACTATAATTTACATATATTTTATTTCACGAGCAACTTCGGGCATATCTGCCAATTTGGTTGCGAGAAAAAAGAACATTTCATTTGAAGTCTTTAATTTCTCATCCATGACGCTAATTACATTTTCATATGTTCAAAAGTAAAATCACTAATTGCATCATGCATAATTGTGTAGTACAGTGAAACTACATTTCATCCATTGCATGGATCAAAAGTAGAAAATACAAAAAGAGTGGGGAAAAGAGAACCGTGTCAAAATAGACAATAACAGTGACATACAAATACTAAATATATCAAACTTTTTAGAAATAGTAGAGAGTAAGGAAATTTTGGATTTAGCGTTTTTCATCTATCGCATTCAACTATATAATTACGCAATGCAATAAAAGCAACATTGCATTTATTGTATTTAATAAAAGTAAACTATGTGTGGAGGAAAAGTGAGGAGACTACAATAATTATAAAATGACTGCAAACTTTCAAGAGAGAACACAAAGTGACAAAATATGAAATATTAAGTTAGATTCTCTAATTGCACTTTTTCATGCAGATTTGTGATATATGTGATATTACAAGAGCTCATGTGTATATAATAATGTTTATGGCATGTGATGTGTGGATACTTCTGGACCGAGAGGATACTTCAGAACCCAAAACTGTGCATCTCGGTGTTTTTTATTTTTATTTTTAATTCGAATTTTTTTTTTAGTTATTTTATGTTGTAGCATAATTTAGCCCGATTTTGAGCTATATTTACATAAATCTGATCCCTAGTGACTGAAAATATTAGTAGATTTATTTCCTTCATTATTTATTCTTTCAAATACATCGAAATTTGTGTTTTTACGTTTATATATATGTTATCTGATATATTAAGTTATCTTATATATCGTCGCATCCGAAAATCTAAGATTAGCTCAATAATTTGGCTAAAAGTTCAGAATATATCTTAGCATTCTAACAAAATTAAATCGATTTCGTAAATAATTTTAATTTTTGTAATTTTTAAGTGATCGAATTCAGTCATCGAAAAGGATCTTCCCAAATCTCCACGCGTTCAACGGCCATTTGGCCTTCTACCATTGACTACAGGTATTAGCTACTCCTTCTCTCACTTTCTTGAGGAGAGCAGTCGCAGAATCGCAAACGCTCGAGCAGTTTGGTAGACATTTATTCTGGAGGAAAAAACAGCTGATCGCACCAAGTTCATTTATATTTTTGGATTTTTTAAATTTTCGAATTCAAAAGATGTCATCCTATTTTTTTTATTTGATATTATATTATCTTTATGAGTATTACATTAAAATTTGACAGAGATTTGATGGAAATTCAAGGAGATAGTAATACTTTTAGGATTTAAAACAAACTTTTTTGCGATTTTAAGTACTTTCATTTATGTGTGCCGCGAGGTTAAATTTATCTAAAAAAGAGACGTTTTGGAAATTGAGTGCTGTTATCGTTATCTATATTAAGGCGTGGTGCTGAGATTGTTGAAATTAAGATTTAAATTGTGTTAGTCCGTAGATTTTAACATAGAACGTAAAGTCTCCACAAGTGCTGTGTTTCGGTTTTATGATTGGAGGAGGAGAGGGTTGTACCACGGTCTTTGCGCCGATGTACATGGATAGCATGCAATTTTTGCTGTTATTTACATGAGTAAAATTTATTTATTTTGTTCATATATATATATATATATATAATTATCATAACTATCATGAACTTTAGTCTTCATTACAGACAGCTGATTCCCCCGAAAGGTGGTATTGAAAGTACTAAGAATGTTTATATTTGGGACTGTAGAGAATATCGTCTTTAGAAGCTCGTTGTTTCAGAGAGGCTTGTGTTTTCTTATATATATATATATATATATATATATATATATATATTTATATATATATATATATATATTTATATATATATATATATATATTTATATATATATATATATATATATATATATATATATATATATATATATATATATATATATATATATATATATATATATATATATATATATATATATATATATATATATATATATTTATATATATATATATATATATATATTTATATATATATATATATATATATATATTTATATATAAATATATATATATATATATTTATATATATATATATATATATTTATATATATTTATATATATTATATATTTATATATATATATATATATATTTATATATATATATATATATATTTATATATATATATATATATATATATATATATATATATATATACTATATATATATAATATATATATAATATATATATATAAATATATATAAATATATATTT